>JAUCBJ010002752.1:0-115980 GCA_032718475.1 Nemertoderma westbladi | reverse complement strand
ATACCTCACTAAATCAGGTACCAATCACATAGCTGATGCTAAATAACTTCACAAACAATCAACAAATTAAACGTTCATAAGTTTCCATACCGTTTCTTATATGAACACTTTAAATTAACAGAATTTAAAACCAAGACTTTGAGCGTTATTTAATTGAACTAAATTTAAAACGTTTTGAACGATATATATAAATTAATAATAATTATCATTGGTAAATTAAACATAAGGATACGAGACAAACTGTACGTTTTTCAGAAGCAAATCATTTTTCATTTGGCAAATAGATACATTCTTAGCGAAATGATTAAAGAAATTATCGTACATACGTATAAAATAAACAGTTGTTACAAAGTAAATAAATTAATACTCGAATACATAAATAAATTGACGTTTAAAATATCAAATAAAATAAAATAGACAGAGTAATATGATAAGAGACCCCCCAGTGCCAGGTAGCTGTGGGGGGGGGGGGTGGGCTGGGAGGGAGTGTGGGGCTGGGAGGGAGGTAGTGTGGGGCTGGGAGGGTGGGAGTGTGGGGGGGGGAGGGAGGGAGTGTGGGGCTGGGAGGGAGGAGTGTGGGGCGGAGGGAGGGAGTGTGGGGCTGGGAGGGAGGGAGTGTGGGGCTGGGAGGGAGGGAGTGTGGGGCTGGGAAGGGAGGGGGTGTGGGGCGGGAGGGGAGGGGGTGGGAGGGAGGGAGGGGGCAGGGAGTGGGGGGCTGGGAAGGGAGGGAGTGTGGGGCTGGGAAGGGAGGGAGGGAGGGGGCTGGGAAGGGAGGGAGTGTGGGGGCTGGGAAGGGAGTGTGGGGGCTGGGAGGGAGTGTGGGGGCAGGGAGGGAGTGTGGGGCGGGAAGGGAGGGAGTGTGGGGCGGGAAGGGATGGGAGTGTGGGGCGGGAAGGGAGGGAGTGTGGGGCGGGAAGGGAGGGAGTGTGGGGCGGGAAGGGAGGGAGTGTGGGGCGGGAAGGGAGGGAGTGTGGGGCGGGAAGGGAGGGAGTGTGGGGCGGGAAGGGAGGGAGTGTGGGGCGGGAAGGGAGGGAGTGTGGGGCGGGAAGGGAGGGAGTGTGGGGCGGGAAGGGAGGGAGTGTGGGGCGGGAAGGGAGGGAGTGTGGGCGGCTGAGGAGGGAGTGTGGGGCGGGAAGGGAGGGAGTGTGGGGCGGGAAGGGAGGGAGTGTGGGTGTGCAGGGAGGGAGTGTGGGCGGGCAGGGAGGGAGTGTGGGGCGGGAAGGGGAGGGAGTGTGAGGGGTGGACTTACAAGAGAAGAACAGACCATACAGAAAACCTACTTTTCAACTCGGCATAATATTACTAATATTTTGAAAGGCTTTATTTAATATCTGACAGGTGTCAGTAAAAATAAGATCTGACAAATAACAATTTCATTTTATAGAGTTTTAATGTTAAACAATCAAACAATTTCGAAAGAAGCTAATATATTCTACATTTGAAAAACATTTCTGCTAAATTGAATGGGAGAAATTAATGAAAATAAACAAACTCATTACTTATGGCATAACAAAATAAAAGCAATAGTCGTCTAGGTTAATGATTTTACAAAAATTTAACAAATAATACAACTTATTAACTACAAATATCAGAATTTATACAAATCCAAAAAAACTGTGTCAGCTCGGAAGACTGCTCTTAACATAACATCACAGAACAACAACTCAAGTCAACAGTTTAATACTGCAAAGTTTACAATTAATATCAAAGTTGTAATCCCAGAATAGACAGACAGACACGGAATGAAACAACCCTGAAACAATCACTGTTATATAAAATATTAGAAAGATATAATTTTGAATCACAACGGTAACTAACATATTGCAAGGAAGGCATCATGGAAATGTCTGTCGACGTAGACTTAAAACAAAAGATTAGTTCAACTAACTTAAAACAGGAATGTAGGCACTGTAGGTTGGCAGCTTCTAATGATATTTCTTCTAACAAAACCAGCCCTACCTCAACCGTTAGTATAATTGCATAATATACATAGAAGAGCAGACTAAAAACTAAACATTGTTAAATACATTATATTTTGTATTATAAATGGACGGCAGTAAGAATAATAAGGCTCCACTTAAGGTACGAACGTTATCAGTATACGTGGCCAAGCAGCACCTTACGCAGCAGAACTTATACTTTAACGTTCAATTTACTGCTGATGACCATAACAAGCACTATAATAATAAGAGGACATCATTGAACAAACACAAAATCATATACAAACAAACTAACAACAAACAAACAAACCAAACTAAGAGAACACAAAAACACAATAATTGGCAAAATATCAGATCACAATCGGAACAATAACGTAAATCTACGATGATATTGGTGAATCTCTAGATAATCTGAGCGTAATCTCCATACCTGCTGTTAGTAAACTTAAGGATCATTAGGGAAAGATTTAATTGTGTTTTTGATGTAAATATTTCACTTTTCACTTCCTCCCGCCCACAACATTCAACGAGACGTTAAAGAGATTCACCCATATAATCTATTTATATTAATGTAGTTTAAGGGCAAGTTCGATAAAGGCAAACTTTCTGGCAATTAGAAAACTTTCGTACATCTTTTATAAAAATCGATTGGGCATAATGATAAGAACGCGGTAAAACAGTGCCATCCCTCATCAGTGGTCGCCGCAACTAAATAACTAGATTAACGAACCGAGTGGCAAAACTTATAATTACCACGAAATACGTCAAAAAGGAGTTGTTTTTCGTAATTAATCACGGTTTACAGCAGAAAAATTACCATTTTATGCGGCCACCAAAGATGTTAAAATCTTAAATTTCATCCACAAAAATAATCAAAAAACATGCAAGTGCACTGATTCAAAAATATAGTGCGAATATACAGTACCCAAAATCACAGAGGAATTCGTTTATCCTAATAACAAATGCTTAGTACAAGTAACAGTCCCATAATCTATACGTACTATAAACTATTTAAAAAAAACACAAAAAAAAGAAATATCTCAAAATATGAAATTATATATAGATTACGTAATCTCACATCCGGCTCCATAGTCTCACATAGGCGACTTCAATCGTTGCAGAAAATATTGAGACATGAGATGATGCAGCTCAACCTTATTTCGGAAATCCGCAATGCGAAATGGTTTCATCCGGAACTTCAAACTGTAGCTGTATCGCAATCATCCAACAGTTTCGCGCCCTTCAACTTGAGCGACAACTTCCGCATAATGTCCTCGAAGACCGCGGGCTTGGTGTGGCTGGCCACCTGTAGGAGCACGATCCGCCCGGAGCAGCCGATACTCGAGAAGATAGCACGGACCATGGGGGTATTCCGCACCATCGAGGTGCTAATAAACCGACGGTAAGCCGCTCGGGTGTAGCAAAGATGGAAAGGGCACATCACCAGACTGAGAATGTTACAAGAGATGACGAAGATGTAGGCGAACCAGAGGAGAAGGAAGAGGTACTGGTTGATGACGTTGGGAGCGAGGACACACATTCCTTGCTCGTCTTCCACTCCGCTCGCACCCCATCGCTTGATCTCACAGGCAACCATCTTAGGGAATATGGAATCGCGGAGATATTGTTGGGCCGTGTCATTTCCAGCTCTAATCCATTCTGAAACAAAAATACAAAACAACTTATTTTGAATTTTATATGAAGAATGATATTTTGAAGGATTATTATTTATTTTCATGCGCGCGCGCGCGCGACAAATCTCAAAATAAATTACCATTTATCATAAAAATGATGGACATTAATTATCTAAATCTAACCTATCTTAATTATCTTAACTATCACTTTGTTAAATGCCCAGTTATTCAAGTAAAACGTTGTTTTTCATAAATAAAAGATGATAGAAAATGATCGTGACCCTTTCAGGGCAACTTAAATTCCTCTTTAAAGGTGAAATTTTAAATATGAAATGTCACTAGAAAAAACCTCTTAGTTTGTCGGATGTATGTTAAGCGAGATTTGGAAAACCGTCCCATATTTACATAAAACTAACCGAATTCATTCTTTGGTAACTCTATTATTTACTAAACTGTTAGAAAAATTATATACATTATTATGAATGGCGACATTATAAAGTACATTTAATATGTCTACATTTTAAGCAAACAGATAAGCTTGTTACTGAAGTAGGTAATCATTATATTATAATGCTGCATCATAATCCAAAAGTACAAGAACTACCTACATGAATGTAAAGCCGCTTGTACTGTAGATTGTGCGTGCGGAATGATTATGGAAGTGTAAATATTATAAAAGAAAACATACTTGTTATTCTCTATTGACATAATTGATAACATCAGAACAAAATTGATATGACTAAAACAATACGACGGCACTGTTTACAGATTGTTACATTACGACTACCCCAGTTACATATTGTTACATTACGACTACCAAAGTTACAGATTGTTACATTACGACTACCCCAGTTACAGATTGTTACATTACGTCTACCCCAGTTACAGATTGTTACATTACGACTACCCTAGTTACAGATTGTTACATTACGACTACCCCAGTTACAGATTGTTACATTACGACTACCCCAGTTACATATTGTTACATTACGTCTACCCCAGTTACAGATTGTTACATTACGACTACCCTAGTTACAGATTGTTACATTACGACTACCCCAGTTACAGATTGTTACATTACGACTACCCCAGTTACATATTGTTACATTACGTCTACCCCAGTTACAGATTGTTACATTACGACTACCCCAGATACAGATTGTTACATTACGACTACCCCAGTTACAGATTGTTACATTACGTCTACCCCAGTTACAGATTGTTACACTACGACTACCCCCAGTTACAGATTGTTACATTACGTTTACCCCAGTTACAGATTGTTACATTACGTTTACCCCAGTTACAGATTGTTACACTACGACTACCCCAGTTACAGATTGTTACATTACGACTACCCCAGTTACAGATTGTTACATTTCGACTACCCCAGTTACAGATTGTTACATTACGTTTACCCCAGTTACAGATTGTTACATTACGTTTACCCCAGTTACAGATTGTTACATTACGTTTACCCCAGTTACAGATTGTTACATTACGACTACAACAGTTACAGATTGTTACATTACGACTACCCCAGTTACAGATTGTTACATTACGTTTACCCCAGTTACAGATTGTTACATTACGACTACCCCAGTTACAGATTGTTACATTACGACTACCCCAGTTACAGATTGTTACATTACGTCTACCCCAGTTACAGATTGTTACATTACGACTACCCCAGTTACAGATTGTTACATTACGTCTACCCCAGTTACAGATTGTTACATTTCGACTACCCCAGTTACAGATTGTTACATTACATCTACCCCAGTTACATATTGTTACATTACGACTACCCTAGTTACAGATTGTTACATTACGACTACCCTAGTTACAGATTGTTACATTACGACTACCCCAGTTACAGATTGTTACATTACGACTACCCCAGTTACAGATTGTTACATTTCGACTACCCCAGTTACAGATTGTTACATTACATCTACCCCAGTTACATATTGTTACATTACGACTACCCTAGTTACAGATTGTTACATTACGACTACCCCAGTTACAGATTGTTACATTTCGACTACCCCAGTTACAGATTGTTACATTACATCTACCCCAGTTACATATTGTTACATTACGACTACCCTAGTTACAGATTGTTACATTACGACTACCCCAGTTACAGATTGTTACATTTCGACTACCTCAGTTACAGATTGTTACATTACGTCTACCCCAGTTACAGATTGTTACATTACATCTACCCCAGTTACATATTGTTACATTACGACTACCCTAGTTACAGATTGTTACATTACGACTACCCTAGTTACAGATTGTTACATTACGACTACCCCAGTTACAGATTGTTACATTACGACTACCCCAGTTACAGATTGTTACATTACGACTACCCCAGTTACAGATTGTTACATTACGACTACCCCAGTTACAGATTGTTACATTACGTCTACCCCAGTTACATATTGTTACATTACGACTACCCCAGTTACAGATTGTTACATTACGACTACCAAAGTTACAGATTGTTACATTACGTCTACCCCAGTTACATATTGTTACATTACGACTACCCTAGTTACAGATTGTTACATTACGACTACCCCAGTGACAGATTGTTACATTACGACTACCCCAGTTACAGATTGTTACATTTCGACTACCTCAGTTACAGATTGTTACATTACGTCTACCCCAGTTACAGATTGTTACATTACGACTACCCCAGTTACAGATTGTTACATTACGACTACCCCAGTTACAGATTGTTACATTACGTCTACCCCAGTTACATATTGTTACATTACGACTACCCTAGTTACAGATTGTTACATTACGACTACCCCAGTTACAGATTGTTACATTACGACTACCCCAGTTACAGATTGTTACACTACAACTACCCCCAGTTACAATTGTTACATTACGACTACCCCAGTTACAGATTGTTACATTACGACTACCCCAGTTACAGATTGTTACATTACGACTACCCCAGATACAGATTGTTACATTACGACTACCCCAGTTACAGATTGTTACATTACGACTACCCCAGTTACAGATTGTTACATTACGACTACCCCAGTTACAGATTGTTACATTACGACTACCCCAGTTACAGATTGTTACATTACGACTACCCCAGTTACAGATTGTTAGATTAATAATAATAATACTAATTTTAATGGAGCCTTTCAGCACTATTTTAAGGCTCTTGAAAAAAATGAATTACATCACAATAAAATATTTACTGAGGCTGAGGAATAATATAATTATATATATAAAAAAAATAATAAAAACAATGGATGGAGGTCTTTAGTACTGGAGTAATGTATTCTCACTTCCGCTTGGTATCCGAAACGATTCCGCAATAGTAGTAATTCGGTCTTATCATCATTAAACCTATTAAACCGGTTAGACCTCACCGCTGTCTTTTATGTCATGTTGACAACTTTCGGTAGCTCAAACTGCAGATTCTATACATTCAGGCTTAAATGCAATATAAATTTATGTGTCGTCCGCGTAGAGGTGGTAAGTTAGACTGTGTTTTCTTAAGACAGATAAAAGAGCACGAGTCTACTTACTAAATAGAAGAGGCCTCAAAACCGAGCCTTGGGGCGAGCCATATTTAAGGACTTTGCGCTTTGAGTAAGATCTACCAATGTGAACATCCTGCGAACTTTCCTATAGATATTATGTAAACCATTCCGGGGCATTGTCAATTACTCCGACCTCGAATATGTGCAGTTTACTATGTTCCACCGTATAACCACACGTTGCACAAGATCGACCATTAGCATATATATTTTTTATAATCATTGTTTGTTATTATTGGTAAGTGTTGCCATAGAGATATGAACTAAGGTATTCGGAACCGGATCTCGGGGACTGGATTTAAAAAATATTTGTTTTAATTCAAGATCCGCAGCCATTTCAGGTGAGATTTCAAAGAACCGATTTAAAGGATTACCAAGATGTTTTAGAGTCAGCATGCGGGTCTCGTTGGATACCACTAACAACACAGGGGTCACCCTGGTTGTCATCCAGATGTGAGTCCAATTGGTCACCATGGTCACCAGGGTCTGTATACGTTTTGTCACCTTTGGCAACATGCACATTCCGACTACCCTGGACATGTGACAACAGATTGTCTGTCACCTTAGGGGTACAACGATCCGTCACTAGGTAGACCTTGACCTTGTACGAAACTCTTATCGTATTTTAAATGTTACAATGCGAGGGGAACATACCACCCGCTATTAATTATTAATAGCGGAAGAATATTAACCCTAAATAAGTGATCAATTTTGTTACAATCACTTCATAATAGATGTCTCTTAACAAATAAGATACTACGGGAAAATAGCTCAATGGGTTAATAAGTTTGTTTGACACCCAGACAGATTTAACCTTAATGAGAACCCAGTCACGGCCTGTGAATGGAAATTCACAAACATCTAAACAATTGCAACCCAAGTAGCAATCAATAACAAAAGCAATAGATAACCAACAGTTTTAGCCAAAGCAACCAGTCTGCCGGGAAGGATAACAGGTCGCGATTTTATCAACACATTATTTTATATCTGACGCTGGCAATATGTCAGACTTATTCGCGCCGAAGAATCACTCCCCTTAGTTAGACAGACATCTAGGTAAGGTACAACAGTAAAAATGCATAAACTACTGCCCAAAGATAAAATCAGATAACACATGTGTGTACCGCATTATATTTATTCGGCGCCAGCCTGATTTGTAATGCCTTGTGCAGCGTGCACACTGCACGGCTGTAAATAAGAGAGTCAATTTAGCTCTATTGAATATGTAAGACAGTCACATAGTATTACAGAACTTTAGTCGGGCATAGCTTTGCAAAGTCGGCAATGACGTCCACCTGGGAACGAACTGGTGCCCTCCGGGTTGGAAATCTGACGCTCTAACCATCCAGCTAGCTGCTCAGGTAGACCTGGAGATTCTACCTGATTCCCTGTATGTCCGCAATTTACCTCATCAGGCCTCCCCTCTGTCAATACCATCATGTTGCCAATAAGCTCATCCCTATCGTACTTGGCCGTCTCTCACTCACTACTCGCTACAATGAAAAGGTAGTGTAGGTATATTAATAAACCATCACGGCCACAATGATTAACTCTAACTACTAGTTTAGGCAGGACAGTTACACCCATAGAGAAATGCGACGGGTATATTTTATAAGATATTATTTTATCACCCACAACACCAATAATATGTCACATAGTGTCATAGGCATATCATAACTCCCTCACAGAGTGGCTACTACATACAAAAATCATGTATTATTATTAGGAGTATATATTGACTATAAGGAATTATTATCTGCAATCCCTATCCTGCAGGGCGGGTCCAAAATTGGGATTCCTGACGGATTGCTTTGGAGCTTTGAAGGCAGATTAATATGAGGCGAATAAGAGTTGAAAAATTGACCATCAATTCACACGCCCACGCCCACGCCCACGCCCACGCCCACGCCCACGCCCACGCCCACGCCCACGCCCACGCCCACGCCCACGCCATAGTAATTAGTAATATATAATAGTGATTAGTAATATATAATAGTGATATGATTAGTAATTAGTAATTAGTACGCTCAGTCCAAATACATAACATTATTCTGTCTGACATATGAAATAAAACCGGCTACCCCCCCCCCCCCCCCCCCCCTATTTCTTTATAGGTATTCTGTTAATCTAACCTGCGCCATATGTTAAAAAGTTTCCAACTTTGAACATCTGACTGGTGAGCAGGAATGCGACGACTGAGATACAAAGATAGAGAAGCTTTACGAGTAAGACGATAAAGCCAAGCCGATGCTTCTGGGCAAATACAAAGTAGCAGTTGGTTTGGATGTAGCTATGGAAACGAACATACAGCCAGTGGGCAATCTGTAACAAAGGTTTCCACAATACTGAAACAATAATCATCACTAGGCACTATATGCTGTAGTAAAATAATTCAACGTGTCATACTGTACTTTAAATAAATGTTGTATTATATCATTTCAATTAATTATATGATGTTAATTAGAATATTTTTTAATCAGTAATTATAATTTAGTTAGGGACGATAGGCAAATCTGGCGTAAGACATTGGATTTAAATTGAAGTCCTTCAAGCTTGGGAGTAGGTGTTGCGCTCTCCATACCTTACAGCGGAAATCATCTCACTCGACTCACCTTATTGGTTGTTTTCTCTTGCGAATCCTCGTCCTCAACCACTCCATGCATTACACCGCAGACCCGTTTAATATCCCCCATAAATGATTTAAAGACGAGGTAGGGTACGTAAAACGCACACGCAGCCAACCAGAAGTAAAACGGAACCCATTGGTACCATAAGTGGTAGACTCTAGAATCAAATAATGGGCATAAGTAATTAAGGCATTGCGAGTACTTGGATAAAATGTTAAACCTTTACTTTAATTCACCGGCTGATATTAACAATATGTCCCAGTGTCGGGGTGGGGATACATACCTCAACTGCCTATGTTAGGCGGCGCAGGTTCAATCCGAGTAAAGTATCTCTAGATACAAGACACTTAAAACACAAAAAGTTGTTATAAAAACACAGCGGTAACACAACTTACCGTGTAGGTGCGACAACTTACCGTGTAGGTGCGACAATTTACCGTTTAGGTGCGACAACTTACCGTGTAGGTGCGACAACTTACCGTGTAGGTGCGACAATTTACCGTTTAGGTGCGACAACTTACCGTGTAGGTGTGACAACTTACCGTGTAGGTGCGAGAACTTACCGTGTAGGTGCGACAACTTACCGTGTAGGTGCGACAACTTACCGTGTAGGTGCGACAATTTACCGTTTAGGTGCGACAACTTACCGTGTAGGTGCGACAACTTACCGTGTAGGTGCGACAACTTACCGTGTAGGTGCGACAATTTACCGTTTAGGTGCGACAACTTACCGTGTAGGTGTGACAACTTACCGTGTAGGTGCGAGAACTTACTGTGTAGGTGCGACAACTTACCGTGTAGGTGCGACAACTTACCGTGTAGGTGCGACAATTTACCGTTTAGGTGCGACAACTTACCGTGTAGGTGTGACAACTTACCGTGTAGGTGCGAGAACTTACCGTGTAGGTGCGACAACTTACCGTGTAGGTGCGACAACTTACCGTGTAGGTGTGACAACTTACCGTGTAGGTGCGAGAACTTACCGTGTAGGTGCGACAACTTACCGTGTAGGTGCGACAACTTACCGTGTAGGAGCGACAACTTACCGTGTAGGTGCGACAACTTACCGTGTAGGTGCGACAACTTACCGTGTAGGTGCGACAACTTACCGTGAAGGTGCGAAAACTTACCGTGTAGGTTCGACAACTTACCGTGTAGGTGTGACAACTTACCGTGTAGGTGCGAGAACTTACCGTGTAGGTGCGACAACTTACCGTGTAGATGCGACAACTTACCGTGTAGGAGCGACAACTTACCGTGTAGGTGCGACAACTTACTGTGTAGGTGCGACATCTTACCGTGTAGGTGCGACAACTTACCGTGAAGGTGCGACAACTTACCGTGTAGGTTCGACAACTTACCGTGTAGGTGCGACAATTTACCGTTTAGGTGCGACAACTTACCGTGTAGGTGCGACAACTTACCGTGTAGGTGCGACATCTTACCGTGTAGGTGCGACAACTTACCGTGAAGGTGCGACAACTTACCGTGTACGGTAGGTTCGACAACTTACCGTGTAGGTGCGACAATTTACCGTTTAGGTGCGACAACTTACCGTGTAGGTGTGACAACTTACCGTGTAGGAGCGACAACTTACCGTGTAGGTGCGACAACTTACCGTGTAGGTGCGACAACTTACCGTGTAGGTGCGACAACTTACCGTGTAGGTGCGACAACTTACCGTGAAGGTGCGACAACTTACCGTGTAGGTTCGACAACTTACCGTGTAGGTGTGACAACTTACCGTGTAGGTGCGAGAACTTACCGTGTAGGTGCGACAACTTACCGTGTAGGTGCGACAACTTACCGTGTAGGAGCGACAACTTACCGTGTAGGTGCGACAACTTACCGTGTAGGTGCGACATCTTACCGTGTAGGTGCGACAACTTACCGTGAAGGTGCGACAACTTACCGTGTAGGTTCGACAACTTACCGTGTAGGTGCGACAATTTACCGTTTCGGTGCGACAACTTACCGTGTAGGTGCGACAACTTACCGTGTAGGTGCGACATCTTACCGTGTAGGTGCGACAACTTACCGTGAAGGTGCGACAACTTACCGTGTAGGTTCGACAACTTACCGTGTAGGTGCGACAATTTACCGTTTAGGTGCGACAACTTACCGTGTAGGTGCGACATCTTACCGTGTAGGTGCGACAACTTACCGTGAAGGTGCGACAACTTACCGTGTAGGTTCGACAACTTACCGTGTAGGTGCGACAATTTACCGTTTAGGTGCGACAACTTACCGTGTAGGTGTGACAACTTACCGTGTAGGAGCGACAACTTACCGTGTAGGTGCGACAATTTACCGTTTAGGTGCGACAACTTACCGTGTAGGTGTGACAACTTACCGTGTAGGAGCGACAACTTACCGTGTAGGTGCGACAACTTACCGTGTAGGTGCGACAACTTACCCTGTAGGTGCGACAACTTACCGTGTAGGTTCGACAACTTACCGTGTAGGTGCGACAACTTACCGTGTAGGTGCGACAATTTACCGTTTAGGTGCGACAACTTACCCTGTAGGTGCGACAACTTACCGTGTAGGTGCGACAACTTACCGTGTAGGTTCGACAACTTACCCTGTAGGTGCGACAACTTACCGTGTAGGTGCGACAACTTACCGTGTAGGTGCGACAACTTACCGTGTAGGTGCGACAACTTACCGTGTAGGTGCGACAATTTACCGTTTAGGTGCGACAACTTACCGTGTAGGTGTGACAACTTACCGTGTAGGAGCGACAACTTACCGTGTAGGTGCGACAACTTACCGTGTAGGTGCGACAATTTACCGTTTAGGTGCGACAACTTACCGTGTAGGTGTGACAACTTACCGTGTAGGAGCGACAACTTACCGTGTAGGTGCGACAACTTACCGTGTAGGTGCGACAACTTACCGTGTAGGTGCGACAACTTACCGTGAAGGTGCGACAACTTACCGTGTAGGTTCGACAACTTACCGTGTAGGTGTGACAACTTACCGTGTAGGTGCGAGAACTTACCGTGTAGGTGCGACAACTTACCGTGTAGGTGCGACAACTTACCGTGTAGGAGCGACAACTTACCGTGTAGGTGCGACAACTTACCGTGTAGGTGCGACATCTTACCGTGTAGGTGCGACAACTTACCGTGAAGGTGCGACAACTTACCGTGTAGGTTCGACAACTTACCGTGTAGGTGCGACAATTTACCGTTTCGGTGCGACAACTTACCGTGTAGGTGCGACAACTTACCGTGTAGGTGCGACATCTTACCGTGTAGGTGCGACAACTTACCGTGAAGGTGCGACAACTTACCGTGTAGGTTCGACAACTTACCGTGTAGGTGCGACAATTTACCGTTTAGGTGCGACAACTTACCGTGTAGGTGTGACAACTTACCGTGTAGGAGCGACAACTTACCGTGTAGGTGCGACAATTTACCGTTTAGGTGCGACAACTTACCGTGTAGGTGTGACAACTTACCGTGTAGGAGCGACAACTTACCGTGTAGGTGCGACAACTTACCGTGTAGGTGCGACAACTTACCCTGTAGGTGCGACAACTTACCGTGTAGGTTCGACAACTTACCGTGTAGGTGCGACAACTTACCGTGTAGGTGCGACAATTTACCGTTTAGGTGCGACAACTTACCCTGTAGGTGCGACAACTTACCGTGTAGGTGCGACAACTTACCGTGTAGGTTCGACAACTTACCCTGTAGGTGCGACAACTTACCGTGTAGGTGCGACAACTTACCGTGTACGTGCGACAACTTACCGTGTAGGTGCGACAACTTACCGTGTAGGTGCGACAATTTACCGTTTAGGTGCGACAACTTACCGTGTAGGTGTGACAACTTACCGTGTAGGAGCGACAACTTACCGTGTAGGTGCGACAACTTACCGTGTAGGTGCGACAATTTACCGTTTAGGTGCGACAACTTACCGTGTAGGTGTGACAACTTACCGTGTAGGAGCGACAACTTACCGTGTAGGTGCGACAACTTACCGTGTAGGTGCGACAACTTACCGTGTAGGTGCGACAACTTACCGTGTAGGTGCGACAACTTACCGTGTAGGTGCGACAACTTACCGTGTAGGTGCGACAACTTACCGTGTAGGTGCGACAACTTACCGTGTAGGTGCGACAACTTACCGTGTAGGTGCGACAACTTACCGTGTAGGTGCGACAACTTACCGTGTAGGTGCGACAACATCATCCTTATCTGGACATACACTCATCGTACCGTCTGTAAGTAATTGGGGTACGCATAATGGGTGCTCCTCCATGGTTAACCCGGGATAAGGAACTGCGTCCGGGTCCAGACTATATGCGTGAGAATTTGTGTAGAGACCCTGAGTCCAGCAGTAGTCCTCTGAAAGGAAAGTAAAAATAAACAAACTTTAAATGATAATCGGTTTCGTTTGCGTTTTAATAGGTTTTAAGACACCGTAAAACCGACAAGTTGAAAGGTCCATATTTAATGTTTCTTACCGACTTCGAGCATTACTGTGTGCATTACTATTCGGGGTGTCTCCGAGGGTGGAACAAGTTAGTAGATGGAAAATACCAAACAGTAAACACAAGGGGGGTAGTATACTATACAAATGTGATAAATAATTACTAAGAACATAATATTACATAAAATATATTACCTGAAAAATCTTTATCAAATTTTGCAAATCCCTGACATTTAATAGTACTTCCCGCATAATTACGAACAGTAATGACTGTACCGAATATGCACAAAAGCGTGAACATGAAACATCTGTTGATTTGGTCCCAACCATCGTCAATGGTTACACCTAGAAAGTTAAAAACACATGTATATAACATACTAACATAGTATTATTATTATATACATGTGTTGTATTGCACGGTCTTGAAAATATTACCGGTATATATTTATAAGAAATACAAATGGTTAAAAAATACTACCGGTATATAATATGTTAGTCCTTTAAAAATCATATTATATAGAAATAACTAACTTCAATCAATACCAGAAAATCTATATATTTTTCACATCAATATTTTTCCGATAAAAAAACATCGATTTTGCCTGTAAATTTGTTTTTTTTAAATTTGTATTTTAAAAAAGTGTCTTTTGCGAAATCGCACTCCTATCGACGCAATTCTTCACATTAGTCGAAATTTGTTAATATCATTAGAAAGCTTGCGTTGCAAGGATTCCAAATATGTAACAATGTCTGAATTTCGTTGAGAAACAACTGAGATATAGGCGTTCAAAGATTGCAAGAATTATTGTTCACTGCAGGCCATTTATTATATTTAATAAATACACAAAATTCTAGAACGTGTTATTTATTTTATGATTTGGTAGGCTACAGCGGTATTCCTATCCAATATCTATATTGCGTCGCTAATCATACATAAACAAAATGTTCCAGAACATTGTGTATTTATTAAATATAATATATGGCTTCAGCGAACGATACATCTTGCAATCTTTGAACGCCAATATCTCAGCTGTTTCTCAACAACAGCTATTACGACTAATATAAAGAATGGCCATGATACGGAGGGTGCGATTTCGTAAAAGACACTTTTTTAAAACGCTTATAAAAAATTGAAAGGCAAAATCGAAAATTCCGCCTTCATGGGGTTAACAACGGTGAGTTGAACTAGTTGTGTTTCAAATTACAAGTAATATGATAAAGATTTGCAGAAAAATTTCGGGGGGGTGGGGGGTCCGTGTCACCAGAAAATGACACTATATTACGGGTCATGGTGTACTTTGGTACCTAATTATTAATAATAATATTATTAATAAATTCAGCATTAAAATATTTAGTAAGTACGATCTTGTGCTTATGTAGCTATTTTAATAGAATTTTTGGTTGGATTATTTGATTAACGTTCTGGAATATCACCTTCAATCATAAAGTGTAGCTAGTATATAGTAGCTAGTTGTATTTAGTTAGGAATTGGCGCAAATTTACTTCAAATTTGCTATAACTTATTATCGTTAAACTTCTAATTCAGAGGTGGATCTTTTAGAGAAAACAACATCTTTTACAAAAATAAAGTACTTTTTCCCTGTAAAAAAAACACTTTTCCTTGACCTTAGCTTCGGCCTTCAATAAAGTATGCTCCTACTATTCCTCGAAAATGCATATTAAAAAAAGTCGGACAAATAATGATACTTTCTTTTTGTAAAATAAATAGTAATTTATTATAAATGTTGTAAAAACTGCATTCTAGTAATAGCTTATTATTCTATAAATTGAAACAACTACCCAGGCCATGCAACTATAATATAAGCAGATAGCTATTACATTAAGCCAACTACAATTAGGCAACATTAATCGAACTACAATACAGGCTGATAGATAGCTACATTAAACGAACTCTTGTTTATTCGATAAATTTATTGAATATAATGTTACTTACGATTTGAATTGCAAATAAGCAATTTAGACAAATGACTAATATCAAGCATATTTGCAAAAAAATATCTAAGATTCTAAAAGAGAGAATAAAAATGCCTGGGCAAACCAACACCTTGGATAATCCGCAAGTATGAAAGTTATGTATAAAATGAATAAACGAACGTAAGTTAAGTGAAACATAGGAAGACTGACAAATTAAAAAAGTAGATGTTAAATTTATTGCCTCACCTTAATTTAATTCCTAACCAATGAAAAGCAATGTTTATTGTTTACTAAAATAAACTTACGAATGTTACTTTAGTCATTTTGTTGGTCACTTAAAGAAAGATATATAATCAACAATCCTTATAATAGTAAATTAGTGTAATTGTTGTGTCTAAAATGTAACTGTTAAACTTCTAGACAAGATGTTTCCCGACAAAGGTAGTAAAGTGAGCATCACTACCGTGTCAGACTGTGGACTACCAGAACACAGTAAAATGTATCGATAGACCAAATAGAAGTGGCATCTGCAGGTTAAAATAAAGAGAAACATTCCCACGGTATATATAGTCATGATAGTTTCACTTTATTACATCATAACGTAAAATACAATATTGATGGATTGGAGGTATTCTCCGTACTTTACATTTCAGAGGTAGAGGCCGTATTCTTAGCCGTATTCTAGCTACACGGTCTCTAATTACTTTAATATAGCTGCAGGAAGCGTAAGTCCAGCATGAATTAAATTAAAATATCACAAACTTCGCACTAAATTTAGGTTAAATTCAGTGCAGCTATCTCGTCGGACTATCTGCGGCTATAGTGAGAACTAATAATACGGCCCCAGGACACCAATGTTATTTTTTGTTTTTATTCGAATGGTGTTTTAATGATTTGTTGTATATATTAACAGATTACCGCAAGTAACTGAATAATAATTTCAATTCATCGTCAAGTCGTCGCTCATGCTTTAAATATCATTGTTATATTATTTTATTGCTACATAATTATGTTTCACTTTCATATGAATGTATTTCTACTCTATTGTATCTGTTATTCTGTTTAATATTACATAATAAAGTGTTGTTTTGAGAAATTTCGGACGTTACTATTGGTTCTAAGGCGGAGTAATGGTATATAATGCTATCATAACGCTCTCCATACGAAAAAAAGGCGACCATCGGTGGTCGTACCCGATACCTATGTTTCAAAGATCAGCTTCTATTCAGCCTGGGGTGTTGTGTGTGAGAATAAGATCAATGAGCTATAAACCACCCTACCACCCAGATCGGATGAAGAATTTATTCGCTATGGAGTGGGCGCAACCAAATGATGGCCTTTGATCAGTAACTCACACAAAGAAAAATTACACAAAGTAATTTCAGTGCACTGCCTTACTGCCTATAAGAATAACAATCATGCCTCAGAGAATAGCCCATAATTAAAGCATAAAAGGTACTGAAAAACCAACCAAAAAAAGGTTTTCTTCCTGTAGTGTGAAAGATACTGTGCCGCACACAGTAGTATCTTCCATATTATAAGTGCAATGCACTATAATAATTATGTATCTTAACAGTGCGTCCATTAATACCGTACAATCCATAAATTCAAAAAAACCATAAGATAATTAGAAAAAAATACTTAAATGAATTCGATCAAATAATCTATCTCACCTTTTTTATTGCCCCATGGCAATATGTTTTTACTTAATTTTCCGAGCTCTGCAAATACCATATTGGATGTGTATTCGATAAGAACTAGCGTATGACAACAATACTTGTTTCAGTTTACTTTGGTCTTTTTGACCACTTTCTTTTTGTGAACACGGCAATTTACTGTATAAATTTGAGTTTAATAAATTACCATCACTTAATGGTCTGAATTAAATTGGTAGGTCACTGATGTAAAAGCCCCCAAAGAGATATAAGAGTATTATTATTAAACAAAAACTATTCAGAAATTAATGTGTCAAATGATTCGATTTATTTGTCAGAAGTTTTAAAACTAATTTTGTTCCGTGATTTGTAGTCACCGTCTAGTCAGTTTAAGATTAAGTTGAGAGGCAACATCTACAACATGTATGCCTAAAAGATCTGTGTGCTGAACATATCCAATTGTGCCTTTACATTATGTTTGTTTGTCTATATGATCCGTTAGGATGACAGTAACGAAGTTAGTAATTCCCATATAGTCAAAGACGACAATGTCACTCGTGGAATACTTATTTAATCAACATGTTATACAGTGGAATAGGTCAAGGTGAATCTGGATGAATTAACTCAGGGATGTCTTAAAATGTAAGTGGGTGAATGATTGTCTATGTTTAAATTATAAATGATAAATTGATAATGAAATAAATAAAATTAATTAATTATGGATTCTTTTAAATCACAGAGTCTTTTAATAAAAATAATCGAGGTAAAATTGGGGGGTGACCCACACACGTACTGTAACGGCAACCGTGTAGAATAGTAAAAAGTAGTAGATGCATTTTTAAGTTAAAAATAAAATAAATTTTTGGCGCCTCCTAGCGGTCTGCGTGAGATGTTAAAAATTAATTACCTTTCATATGAAGCAAAAATTGCAAAAAACGGTTAAGAAATGGTGGAGGAGTCGTACTTTTCGTGGGAAAAAAATGCATTCTGGAATAATCGCCTTCGAAGTTCAAATCTTCCCGCGCTGTACGCCCATGTGAAGAATACCAGGATTTCACTTTTCGGTCGACTTTTTATTGGAATTTTATATATGAAGATTTTTTATTTTTTTTAATTTATCTTTATTAAGTGTTTTATAGCGCTTATTTCTGTCTTATAACCTGTACATATACTAATTCGTTTATTGTTTTGGTTAAATTCGGCCCTTCTGTAACCTGTGGTTTTGGTGAAAACCTGGTATTCTTCACATGGGGGTAACTGCAAAGTAAAATATAACGGCAGAAAGTCTGGTATTCTTCACATGGGCCGCGCTGTATGGGGGTCTGGTTGGTTAATAGTGTCTGACATGAAGGAAACACACCGCCGAGCTAAAAATATATTTATGGGGGTTTTCGGGGTCGCTGATATAATTTCTGATGTCAGTTTTGATATTTGGTGGAATGTAGTCGGTCCGTCTGTCGGTTGTCTGTCTGTCTGCCCTAGATTTTGACAGAAAGATTGGTAGACAGATATTCCACGATAACTCGAAGATCAAAGATATCGTCAGATCAAAGATATCAAAGATATTAAAGATATTGTCAAAGATATCTCTCTAAACCGTTTTGAGATTTGACATCCCTATTACAAAGTACAAAACAGATGGTAATGGAGAAAAACGGTCCAAAGTCCAAAGTTGAGATATTTGAACAAAGTCTCAACAATTTGAAATATTGAAAAATTAATTATTATACGAATAATTAATTTTTCAATATTTCAAATTTTTGAAGATGCACAAGTTACTCTCAGCAACTCAGCAGCTCCATTAATCGCATGTGAAAATATTCGTTGAGATGAAAGAGGATGAAACATTGTTATTATAAAAATAAAAATGTAATAACAATGGAAGTATAATTTTTGAGCTTTAAGGATGGAAAATGAAGTTTCATCAATGAATGGCTAGCCCCATATATTATCAACCGGAGACTGTCATTGACATTGATCAGCTTATTAGTTTGTTTGTGTCATAAATCAGTAAATTGTTTGTGTTGGAGCCATACAGGTAACATGAATAGAAAAAATACTTAAATGAATTCGATCAAATCTTCTATCTTACCTTTTTTATGGCCCCATGGCAATATGTTTTTACTTAATTTTCCGAGCTCTGCAAATACCATTTTTGCTGTGAATTCGAAAACAACTAGCGTATGACAACAATACTTCTTTCAGTTTACGATTCAGAAGAATTCTTCATGGCTTACATATTGTGAATCACCAGTAGGCTGTACACTCAATTAACCAACCAATCCATGATGTCACAGCAAACAAAATATATAAACTACTTGTAATGTAAAATTACTTACTATAAGGTGAATTAAATATTAAATCAAAACACCTGAACACGGTACTCAGCTATATATTTATGTAGAAACTAAATTAGTTGAATTAAGTTAGTAAACATTAAAGCTTCAGGTTATAATATTATTTTATTTGTTGGATATAATCAAATCATTGTTAATTAAATTAAAAAAAAGCGGTGTTTCCCCCTTTCAGCCTTTGGGGCTCCACTCTCCTCCTCTTGTACTGGTTCAGTTGCGGGACGAAACATACCGATCAGATGATTGCATGCAACGACCTGGTCTCAGTTGCTTTTTGTTTTAACATAGTTAGGAGGTTAGGGCCATTGCATGCATAACCGGTGATATTTTTGATCAACATCCTTGAAGTTGAATATTACACCAAATATCATTTATTGTTCAACTGAACAATTGTATAAATTGTTACTTACAACCACACTGGGATTGGACACTTGTTTTTAGATTCTGTATGTATGTGTTGTGTTGTAAAGTTTAAGCAATTTTGTTGAAATGAGTGAGTTGAGTATTAATCATTAACATTTATACTTATTAGTTATGTTTTTCGTTTCTTGTATATATTACAATTGCGTAAGATATTTATTGTATTACCGTATTGGGAACTGTATTATTCTACAGGAACTAATCTTAATTCTATGAGGAATATTATTACCCGTAAAGTGAAAATTAATTAAAGAATTTCGCAAAATCTTGTTCCGGTGTCCAAAGCCCAGTTTATTGTCGGACATTTTAGCCGAGCATTGTTGGCCGATAAATCTAAGTCAATTAATTGTTTCCTAACATGGTCAAGTTGATTAATTATGAATTTATTAGGATTAAATTATATTGTATCATCATAATATTGTCTTGTAACTTGTATCTGGGGACCGATTATTTTCCTCAATCTATTATTATATTTTTTACTTAAATTTCAAATTAGTTAAAATAATATTAAATATATAATAAATAGGAACTTCAAAGCATTTGACAGTATTATGTAGAAAATTATTACCGGTATTGTACACAGGTATAATAATTATAAATCAGATTAAATATTAATAAAATACTAACTAATACTTATTAGATCAATGTCACCAAAGGATACTTAATACAAAAAACATTGAATATTTATACAACACAATAAGATACAATATTTCTACACCTTCCTTCCTGTCGTCATAATAAACGACGTGTGGTGAAGTCAATAACCCAATAATATAATGTTTAATCAGGAATTGAATGACAGTTGGAATTGGTGGCGATTCCGGGCAAACCCGCCTCGAGTGTATTAGATAACATCAACAACTACTGTAGTCAATCAGCTGGTTGTCTTATTACATAAGCCAACCAATTAACTGAAAAATGCTTCTAACTGTCAATGTCAAACCACAGGCTTATCCTGTAACACAGGAGTGCCCATTATGGCCAAGCAGCAACACGGAAGTATATGTGAAATCCAATCGTGGTAGGTGGTATACGAAATCAATATTGTTTCACGTAACATATTATTAATAAACATAATGATGACAGAAAGACAATAATCTATGCTTTTACGCACAGATATGCTTTTAGCGAAGAGTAAATTCTCGTAATTTAAGGAGAGGTTTTAGCAGAAATATAACTTCCAATATTCCATACCCACCCTCCCCAACACCACCGCTATGGTTCACAATACCTTTGTTTGGCTATACTAACAGTTCTGAAAGATAACAGCAATTCGACCGGGCATAGGTTAAAGATAAAGCCATTACTATAAGAGAATATTAGCCAGCTGTTGTCGGCGGCCTTGTATGGGAGGTATAGCATTGGTAGGCCTGGCAACTGGGTGGATACAGCTCAGCTCTAAAGAGAATAGGGGCCGCCGGGGACAAGCGCGGAGCGTTTTGATTGGTTGAGAGAGTTGAATAGTAATATCACTTACTGTCCACGTTTCCTTCCACACAGTATTATTACTTACTGTAGATTCCCCATTTAGATCCTACGATATTCTACAGATCATTCCGCCATGTTCAAAGCAAGTTCATTTAAATTTCACCCTCTCAATGGATTGATTATATTATATTATATAAAATAAAAAATATTAATAATAAATATATAATAAAAATGTATAAAAATAAAATAACAATAAATATATAATAAAAATACATAAAATAAAATAACAATAAATATATAATAAAAATATGTAAAAATAAAATAACAATAAATATATAATAAAAATATATAAAAATAAAATAATAATAAATATATAATAAAAATATATTAAAAATAAAATGAAATAAAAAATAAAATAAAAAATAAATAAATAAATAAAAATAAATAAATAAATAAAAAAATTGGCTCTGCCCTCCCTGTATCCTCATTAGGTCTCCGCCTCAACAACGATCTGCTCCGTGTTGGCTCCTCAGGTGAGGTACTTCGAATACGTGAGGGAAAGGCATGGGCCAGGCTTTCCAGGATTTTGAAGTCACACAGTATTCATAGGAAACTTAAGGTCCGATTATTTAGAGCAGCAGTAGATCCAGTACTCCTCTATGGGAGTCCATGCTGGGCTCTAACTGCTAAAGACACCAAATCTCTGGATGGCACAAGAATGCTACGTTGTTTTCACTGTCATGTCAAGTACAATGCACGCATCTCCAACCAGACATATAACATTTGAGGTGTTTCGTTGGTTCCCCTAGGCTTGACACTTGAACAAAGCCGCCTCCGCTTTGCAGGACATTATTTTCGCCGTGAGGACCAGCCTGTGCACAATCTTGTGCTTTGACAGCTCTATGGAGAAAATAAGCATGGTGGACAGCCCATGACTTTCGTAAGACTGGCCTTGAAGATGCGGATAATCTCGCGAAAGTCATGGGGGGATAGAGAATTGTGGCGGTGCAACTTTGTTGATAAGCGGCGTAGCATTCTTAATGCACGCTGAATTGGGCATGGGCATTGGGCATGCCAATTGTGGATTGCATGGTGGTGACAAAATCTTTTTGTCAAGCTAGGATAGCATCTCAATGTGCAGTTTCAATGCAGAAGGTCGCTTATGGTAGTGTAGTGTTAGGGTAGACCTGCGCCTCGGCGCGCCAATCAGCGTCGAGCACAACTGTAGAGGCTGCGGAACCTGGGTGGACCGTAAGGACACTCATGGCTTCTTCTGCATCCACTAGGCATGCGGAGGCCAAAGATATCATTCTCCGGGCCCTTGCCTCAGCAGTAGTCGTATCCACCACTGAACCTCGGGGTTTAATGCGAGATGGTAAAAAAAACAGACGGTATGGACGTAGCACCTTGGTTAAACCATTAAACCACACTAGTCTGGTATTTCAACTGCCGCAACACCCTAGCCACCTTCCCACCTCCAAGTAACTTCAATATCTGCTGGCGCTGCAGCTTCCAATGCCGAAACTTTAAAGGCAAATAATAAGTACACTGACCTGCAGCACAATCGCAACTTTACCACCATTGACTGTAAAGGTACAAGGATCCTTCGGGCGATCGGTGCACCGAGAGGTGGTCGGATCGCCTCGATGGTGGAAGAACCAAGGGCAGCATCTTTCATGCTTCAATGTATAACGATGGCCGTTGTGCGTGGCAATGCCACAGCCGTTCTAGGAGCCCTCCCTGCTCATACCGACCACAGCCGTTCTAGGAGCCCTCCCTGCTCATACCAACCACAGCCGTTCTAGGAGCCCTCCCTGCTCATACCGACCACAGCCGTTCTAGGAACCCTCCCTGCTCATACCGACCACAGCCGTTCTAGGAGCCCTCCCTGCTCATACCGACCTCAGTAGTTCTAGGAGCCCTCCCTGCTCATACCGACCTCAGCCGTTCTAGGAGCCCTCCCTGCTCATACCGACCACAGCCGTTCTAGGAGCCCGCCCTGCTCATACCGACCACAGCCGTTCTAGGAACCCTCCCTGCTCATACCGACCACAGCCGTTCTAGGAGTCCTCCCTGCTCATACCGACCTCAGTAGTTCTAGGAGCCCTCCCTGCTCATACCGACCTCAGTAGTTCTAGGAGCCCTCCCTGCTCATACCGACCTCAGTAGTTCTAGGAGCCCTCCCTGCTCATACCGACCTCAGTAGTTCTAGGAGCCCTCCCTGCTCATACCGACCTCAGTAGTTCTAGGAACCCTCCCTGCTCATACCGACCACAGCCGTTCTAGGAGCCCTCCCTGCTCATACCGACCTCAGTAGTTCTAGGAGCCCTCCCTGCTCATACCGACCTCAGCCGTTCTAGGAACCCTCCCTGCTCATACCGACCACAGCCGTTCTAGGAGCCCTCCCTGCTCATACCGACCTCAGTAGTTCTAGGAGCCCTCCCTGCTCATACCGACCACAGCCGTTCTAGGAACCCTCCCTGCTAATACCGACCTCAGTAGTTCTAGGAACCCTCCCTGCTCATACCGACCACAGCCGTTCTAGGAGCCCTCCTGCTCATACCGACCTCAGCCGTTCTAGGAACCCTCCCTGCTCATACCGACCACAGCCGTTCTAGGAGCCCTCCCTGCTCATACCGACCTCAGTAGTTCTAGGAGCCCTCCCTGCTCATACCGACCACAGCCGTTCTAGGAGCCCTCCCTGCTCATACCGACCTCAGCCGTTCTAGGAACCCTCCCTGCTCATACCGACCACAGCCGTTCTAGGAGCCCTCCCTGCTCATACCGACCTCAGTAGTTCTAGGAGCCCTCCCTGCTCATACCGACCTCAGTAGTTCTAGGAGCCCTCCCTGCTCATACCGACCACAGCCGTTCTAGGAGCCCTCCCTGCTCATACCGACCTCAGTAGTTCTAGGAACTCTCCCTGCTCATACCGACCTCAGTAGTTCTAGGAACCCTCCCTGCTCATACCGACCTCAGTAGTTCTAGGAGCCCTCCCTGCTCATACCGACCTCAGTAGTTCTAGGAACTCTCCCTGCTCATACCGACCTCAGTAGTTCTAGGAACCCTCCCTGCTCATACCGACCACAGCCGTTCTAGGAGCCCTCCCTGCTCATACCGACCTCAGTAGTTCTAGGAACCCTCCCTGCTCATACCGACCACAGCCGTTCTAGGAGCCCTCCCTGCTCATACCGACCTCAGCCGTTCTAGGAACCCTCCCTGCTCATACCGACCACAGCCGTTCTAGGAGCCCTCCCTGCTCATAACGACCACAGCCGTCCTAGGAACCCTCCCTGCTCATACCGACCACAGCCGTTCTAGGAACCCTCCCTGCTCATACCGACCTCAGTAGTTCTAGGAGCCCTCCCTGCTCATACCGACCACAGCCGTTCTAGGAACCCTCCCTGCTCATACCGACCTCAGTAGTTCTAGGAGCCCTCCCTGCTCATAACGACCACAGCCGTCCTAGGAACCCTCCCTGCTCATACCGACCACAGCCGTTCTAGGAACCCTCCCTGCTCATACCGACCTCAGTAGTTCTAGGAGCCCTCCCTGCTCATACCGACCTCAGTAGTTCTAGGAGCCCTCCCTGCTCATACCGACCACAGCCGTTCTAGGAGCCCTCCCTGCTCATACCGACCTCAGTAGTTCTAGGAGCCCTCCCTGCTCATACCGACCACAGCCGTTCTAGGAGCCCTCCCTGCTCATACCGACCTCAGTAGTTCTAGGAGCCCTCCCTGCTTATACCGACCACAGCCGTTCTAGGAGCCCTCCCTGCTCATACCGACCTCAGTAGTTCTAGGAACCCTCCCTGCTCATACCGACCTCAGTAGTTCTAGGAGCCCTCCCTGCTCATACCGACCTCAGTAGTTCTAGGAACCCTCCCTGCTCATACCGACCTCAGCCGTTCTAGGAGCCCTCCCTGCTCATACCGACCACAGCCGTTCTAGGAGCCCTCCCTGCTCATACCGACCTCAGTAGTTCTAGGAGCCCTCCCTGCTCATACCGACCTCAGTAGTTCTAGGAACTCTCATACCGACCTCAGTAGTTCTAGGAACCCTCCCTGCTCATACCGACCTCAGTAGTTCTAGGAGCCCTCCCTGCTCATACCGACCTCAGTAGTTCTAGGAGCCCTCCCTGCTCATACCGACCTCAGTAGTTCTAGGAACTCTCCCTGCTCATACCGACCTCAGTAGTTCTAGGAACCCTCCCTGCTCATACCGACCTCAGTAGTTCTAGGAGCCCTCCCTGCTCATACCGACCTCAGTAGTTCTAGGAACTCTCCCTGCTCATACCGACCTCAGTAGTTCTAGGAACCCTCCCTGCTCATACCGACCACAGCCGTTCTAGGAGCCCTCCCTGCTCATACCGACCTCAGTAGTTCTAGGAACCCTCCCTGCTCATACCGACCACAGCCGTTCTAGGAGCCCTCCCTGCTCATACCGACCTCAGCCGTTCTAGGAACCCTCCCTGCTCATACCGACCACAGCCGTTCTAGGAGCCCTCCCTGCTCATAACGACCACAGCCGTCCTAGGAACCCTCCCTGCTCATACCGACCACAGCCGTTCTAGGAACCCTCCCTGCTCATACCGACCTCAGTAGTTCTAGGAGCCCTCCCTGCTCATACCGACCACAGCCGTTCTAGGAACCCTCCCTGCTCATACCGACCTCAGTAGTTCTAGGAGCCCTCCCTGCTCATAACGACCACAGCCGTCCTAGGAACCCTCCCTGCTCATACCGACCACAGCCATTCTAGGAACCCTCCCTGCTCATACCGACCTCAGTAGTTCTAGGAGCCCTCCCTGCTCATACCGACCTCAGTAGTTCTAGGAGCCCTCCCTGCTCATACCGACCACAGCCGTTCTAGGAACCCTCCCTGCTCATACCGACCTCAGTAGTTCTAGGAGCCCTCCCTGCTCATACCGGCCACAGCCGTTCTAGGAGCCCTCCCTGCTCATACCGACCACAGCCGTTCTAGGAACCCTCCCTGCTCATACCGACCTCAGCCGTTCTAGGAGCCCTCCCTGCTCATACCGACCTCAGCCGTTCTAGGAGCCCTCCCTGCTCATACCGACCACAGCCGTTCTAGGAACCCTCCCTGCTCATAACGACCACAGCCGTCCTAGGAACCCTCCCTGCTCATACCGACCACAGCCGTTCTAGGAGCCCTCCCTGCTCATACCGACCTCAGTAGTTCTAGGAGCCCTCCCTGCTCATACCGACCTCAGTAGTTCTAGGAACTCTCCCTGCTCATACCGACCACAGCCATTCTAGGAACCCTCCCTGCTCATACCGACCTCAGTAGTTTTAGGAACTCTCCCTGCTCATACCGACCACAGCCGTTCTAGGAACCCTCCCTGCTCATACCGACCTCAGTAGTTCTAGGAGCCCTCCCTGATCATACCGACCTCAGTAGTTCTAGGAGCCCTCCCTGCTCATACCGACCACAGCCGTTCTAGGAGCCCTCCCTGCTCATACCGACCACAGCCGTTCTAGGAACCCTCCCTGCTGATACCGACCACAGCCGTTCTAGGAGCCCTCCCTGCTCATACCGACCTCAGTAGTTCTAGGAGCCCTCCCTGCTCATACCGACCACAGCCGTTCTAGGAGCCCTCCCTGCTCATACCGACCACAGCCGTTCTAGGAACCCTCCCTGCTGATACCGACCACAGCCGTTCTAGGAGCCCTCCCTGCTCATACCGACCTCAGTAGTTCTAGGAGCCCTCCCTGCTCATACCGACCACAGCCGTTCTAGGAGCCCTCCCTGCTCATACCGACCACAGCCGTTCTAGGAGCCCTCCCTGCTCATACCGACCACAGCCGTTCTAGGAGCCCTCCCTGCTCATACCGACCACAGCCGTTCTAGGAACCCTCCCTGCTGATACCGACCACAGCCGTTCTAGGAGCCCTCCCTGCTCATACCGACCACAGCCGTTCTAGGAGCCCTCCCTGCTCATACCGACCTCAGTAGTTCTAGGAGCCCTCCCTGCTCATACCGACCACAGCCGTCCTAGGAACCCTCCCTGCTCATACCGACCACAGCCGTTCTAGGAGCCCTCCCTGCTCATACCGACCACAGCCGTTCTAGGAACCCCCCCTGCTCATACCGACCTCAGTAGTTCTAGGAGCCCTCCCTGCTCATAACGACCTCAGTAGTTCTAGGAGCCCTCCCTGCTCATACCGACCACAGCCGTTCTATGTACCCTCCCTGCTCATACCGACCACAGCCGTTCTAGGAGCCCTCCCAGCTCATACCGACCTCAGTAGTTCTAGGAGCCCTCCCTGCTCATACCGACCACAGCCGTCCTAGGAACCCTCCCTGCTCATACCGACCACAGCCGTTCTAGGAGCCCTCCCTGCTCATACCGACCACAGCCGTTCTAGGAACCCCCCCTGCTCATACCGACCACAGCCGTTCTAGGAACCCTCCCTGCTCATACCGACCACAGCCGTTCTAGGAGCCCTCCCTGCTCATACCGACCACAGCCGTTCTAGGAACCCCCCCTGCTCATACCGACCTCAGTAGTTCTAGGAGCCCTCCCTGCTCATACCGACCTCAGTAGTTCTAGGAGCCCTCCCTGCTCATACCGACCTCAGTAGTTCTAGGAGCCCTCCCTGCTCATACCGACCACAGCCGTCCTAGGAACCCTCCCTGCTCATACCGACCACAGCCGTTCTAGGAACCCTCCCTGCTCATACCGACCACAGCCGTTCTAGGAGCCCTCCCTGCTCATACCGACCACAGCCGTTCTAGGAACCCTCCCTGCTGATACCGACCACAGCCGTTCTAGGAGCCCTCCCTGCTCATACCGACCTCAGTAGTTCTAGGAGCCCTCCCTGCTCATACCGACCACAGCCGTTCTAGGAGCCCTCCCTGCTCATACCGACCACAGCCGTTCTAGGAGCCCTCCCTGCTCATACCGACCACAGCCGTTCTAGGAGCCCTCCCTGCTCATACCGACCACAGCCGTTCTAGGAACCCCCCCTGCTCATACCGACCTCAGTAGTTCTAGGAGCCCTCCCTGCTCATACCGACCTCAGTAGTTCTAGGAGCCCTCCCTGCTCATACCGACCTCAGTAGTTCTAGGAGCCCTCCCTGCTCATACCGACCACAGCCGTCCTAGGAACCCTCCCTGCTCATACCGACCACAGCCGTTCTAGGAACCCTCCCTGCTCATACCGACCACAGCCGTTCTAGGAGCCCTCCCTGCTCATACCGACCACAGCCGTTCTAGGAGCCCTCCCTGCTCATACCGACCACAGCCGTTCTAGGAACCCTCCCTGATGATACCGACCTCAGCCGTTCTAGGAGCCCTCCCTGCTCATACCGACCACAGCCGTTCTAGGAACCCTCCCTGCTCATACCGACCACAGCCGTTCTAGGAGCCCTCCCGCTCATACCGACCTCAGTAGTTCTAGGAACCCTCCCTGATGATACCGACCACAGCCGTTCTAGGAGCCCTCCCTGCTCATACCGACCACAGCCGTTCTAGGAGCCCTCCCTGCTCATACCGACCTCAGTAGTTCTAGGAGCCCTCCCTGCTCATACCGACCTCAGTAGTTCTAGGAGCCCTCCCTGCTCATACCGACCACAGCCGTCCTAGGAACCCTCCCTGCTCATACCGACCACAGCCGTTCTAGGAACCCTCCCTGCTCATACCGACCTCAGCGAGTTCCATCTGCTATAGTCAAACCCCGACCTGACTAAATTTACATTTTCATCCCTCCTTTCCCTTTGAATTGTTCATTCATATTCACCCTTATCCCTTCTGCTTACATATTTAAATTTCATGCACAGTTCGTTAATTCCCACTTACTTGCCAGTAGAATCCTGGACTAACAACATTCGAATCAGTTTGAAATGTGAGAGTATTGTCATTTATTCTATTTAATAAATACATATTCTAGAACATTATGGTTATCTCATAAGTATTTGTAATTATATAAATATTTTTATCTTATATTAAATAATTTAAAATAAAAAATATAAATATAAATAAAAATAAAAAAATAAAATATAAAATATAAATAAAAAATAAAATAAAAATGAAAACATAAAATAAAATAAAAATGAAAAAAATAATAAAAAAAAAAAAAATAATAAATATCAATTTTTATGAGCCATCCTCACCTATTCACAGCCTAGAAGAACCACTATTTACACAAAATATTGTTTGACAGCCTAAGAGAATACGTGGCTGGAAGTAAAACAAAGGCAACTTATTACACTAAAAATCGCAAACATATAAGTTAAACTAGATTGGATGGATAAAAAAACAGCTGACCTGTTCGAAAAACGAGCTGTGCATTTTTTTTATAAAAATGGAGGACGTTCAAGAACCGCGTTTTTAAACAGCTGTACACGTCTGCTATGCGTATCATCCATCAGTAACCGAAACCGTGATTCGCCGAATTTCCCATATTTAGGCATACTAGAACTATCAGACACATCACAGTGGCGGCCGTTTCTAACCAAAACAATAAATGAAACTGTATTTCACTTTGTGGTCAATGTGCGCCTCTATCTGCAATATGGTTCTCCATGAATTGATGAATAGAATACGTATATATAATTTTGCTCTTATATTGCTACTTTTTGTCATATGTTCTTCAATATTCGTTAGTGAAATTTCTTCCTATTTTATTTATGGGTTTTATTTGGACAAAAAGTAATTATTTTTAAGACTAAAATATAATAATCAATAATCATAGTATAGAAACATCACATCTACAGGGAGTAACTAAATACAGTAAAAGTGTACAGAAAATTATACTGTGTGAGCCTTAACCATGAGATAAGATGCACAAAATAAAGTTTCAAAATTCGTGAAATTATTGTTTTATACTTAATTAACCTGGGCGCTCAACCAATAGAATACGACTATACACAGGAACTTCAAGTGCCTTTACCAATATTACCCAATCACGAACAAACAATATTAGACTTCCTGGTTGGCTAATTATGTAATGCGTGTCGTTTACGGAGATGAATGGCGGAATCCTGATATGGTCTTCCTGATATACAATATCTCAAGATCTAACCCTCTATCTTTTATCAAGGTCCTTTTTATACTATCTGTATTTATGTTCTAACTAACTTTCTAACTGTCTTGGCACTCGTCAACCCTCACTCAAACCGCATTTCCCAAGTTTTAAGTAACACTGGCAATAATATTATTAAATTGCAAAGTAAAAGCAGTGTTTTTGGTAAACCTCATTAATTCTCGGACCAACTATAGTTGGAGTTGCATTAGTTTGTTGGGTTGGAGGCAATCTTCGTCTACTCTCGGTATTCTTCGCCCGATAATTAACAAATTAAGGAAAAACGTTGGCATGTAATTCTAACCAAAACATGAAATGGGAGTCACAGCACAGATTACAGTTCGGTTCGATAACCAGGCAGATAATTTTTGGACAGTTGTTTATAATTATTTATCGGGTGAAGATTTGACGCAGGGGAAGCGTTCTCCCACGTCGAAGCTGACTTTGATCAGCTGTGCCCAACAAAAATTATAATAATATACGATTTATTATAATTGTATTATAATAAATCGTATTGTAGCGCTTATTAACCTGTGTTTTAGGTTACAACCCGGTATTCTTCACTGTAAAATGAAATATATCAGAGCAGAAAACTGGTATATTTCCCTCCTGGTAACGGTGTTTCACCGCCGGTGAAAGGATCCGGTGAAGGGAATGGCATGTGCAGCATTGAATGGGATTTCCAGGATTTGGAAGTCACACAGAAATCATCGGAAACTTAAGGTCCGATTTATTATCTAACTGCTGAGGACACGAAATCTCTGGATGGCTCAATCACAAGAATGCTACGCCGGGTTCATTGTGTCAAGTACAATGCACACATCTCCAACCAGACACTATATAACATTGGGGTGTCGCATTGGTTTCGCCGTGAGGAAAAGCCAGTGCCTCTTGTGCTTCGGCGGCCTCATTGCGTGAATAAGCATGGTGGACAGCCCATGATTTTCTTGAGACGCATCTTAAAGGACACTGGCCTTAAAGATGCGGATGGATCTAGCAAATTGCGTCGCCACAACTCCCTATCACCCATTGAAAGGGAGTTGTGGCGACGCAATTTTGTCGACACGCCGGCACAGCATTCTTAATACACCATGACCCGTATTATAGTGTCATTTTCTGATGACACGGACCCCCCCCATTGTGTATTTATTAAATAGAATAAATGGCCTGCATTGAACAATAATTCTTGCAATCTTTGAATGCCTATTTCTCAGCTGTTTCTCAACAACGAAATTCAGATATTGCTACATATTTGGAATCCTTTCAACGCAAGCTTTCTATTGATGTAAAAAAATTACGACTAAAGTGAAGAATGGCAATGATACAGAGGGTGCGATTTCGCAAAAGACACTTTTTTAAAACGCTTATAAATATAATTTAAAGGCGAAATCGAAAATTCCGGCTTCATGGTAACAACCACGGTGAGTTGAACTAGTTGTGTTTCAAATTTCAAACAATATGATAAAGATTTGTAGAAAAACTAATGTACTAATGTATGAAGTGTAATGTTAGTCAATTATTATTAAAGTAAAGACAGCAAGTATGGCAAAATGGCAATGTTGATGACAATTTTGTGTTAGTTAAATGAATATAATTTGTTTAAAGTAGATAGAGTAAATATGATTTTAAGTGTTTGGAAAAGGTACTGTACGTTTAGATGTTTTTGGTTTAATTCCAATTGGTATAGAATTCCAGATACTCGGGCCCTGAAAACTCATGGAATGATGACTGGAATGGAGGCCTAGAAATGGAAGATAGTAATTGGCGTTTAATATAGATCGGGTCGAGTAGTTGTGTACATTGGATGTTGAATTGAATAAGTTATGAATTTGCGGAGTTAGATCTTTCAGTTTATTGTGGACCTCATATATGAATATACCTACCTGGTGTTTGTAGAGAAGGTGCAGAGGACGAATTTTTAGCAATTTGTATATTGGTGCAGAGCAGAGGATGATTGAAAATAGTTGAAAGTAATGCAGCGGATAATTTTGTTAACCTTAACTGGAATGGGTTTGAGTGTTAAAAAGTATGATCCGCCCCAGAGAATAATTCCATATTGTAGGTATGGATGGATTAGTGCATAGTACAGTTGCCGTAGAAGATAGGAAGGGAAAACGTGTGGTGTCTAAGTTTATAGAATATATCGGAAGATTTTGAGATTTTTTTGAGTACGTGATTTGCATGAGATTTCCACGATAAATTTTTATCAACCCAGATACCTAAGATTTTGCTACTTTCGGCATATTTTATATCTTTAGAATTGACTGACAATTTTGGTAGATTGCGAGCATTGTGGGTGTTAGAAAAGAAAGAAGCTTCTGTCTTAGTCAGATTTAGCGTTAGACTATTATCAGTAAGCCAGTTTGAAATTTTCATGAGTTCATTATTTAGTTCGGAGAATAGATTAGGGAAGTACGTCATCTGCTACAGAAGAATCCGGTTACCCGCTCTGTTTGAAACAAATCCTCATTGAGGCAGATATTACAATAATAATATGTAATTATCTAATACTCTCTAGTACTATTTCCTCCCGTAGCTTACAATAAACTAGTAAATCCTACAGTAATAGAGCTATTTTTTCACGCCATCATGAAAGTACTTACAATATCGCAATATAAAAATTGAATTACCTGATCGTCTGCCAAAGTTTTTACTGAATTTTACCAAATCCGCAAACGTCATCTTCGAGTTAGATAATCAACATACATACAGGCAAGGCAATGGATGGCGATTGAAACCAGCTGCAACGGAAATACCTGTCTCGAATGTTGTTGATATGCGGAAGATGATGCAATCAATGTTTTTCCAATTAATTGATTGATTAGACTGAAACCATGTCAGTCAACTAAACGCACTAAACCGGATAATTCGAAGACACAACAATAAAAATCGTGGATGGAATTGTTACGCATACGAAATATGTCATCAAATCATATCAATAATTTATTGCATTCGCACACATCCATCACATAATGTAGTAGATGGACGGGGCGAGCCACGAAGTAATTTATCCTTGATATACAGTTTAGTAGAGGCCAAATCGACATTGTCCGTGAGTCTGTCCGTCTGCCCGGCTCAATGTTTGAACGTCAATATGCAATATCTCCGCTAAATAAATATCTTAGTTTAACAAATTACGATTTTCCAGCGTATTCACAATTCTCACTAGCTTAGGTAATGCCTATTTGGTGCGTGCTATCAACTGTATGATAAGGTTTACTGACTCTTGCGTGTGCTAAGTATAATCTACAGTTCTACAGTACTACAATAAATCATGTTTGGGCAGCAGTCGCAATATTTAGGTGGATCTACAGTATTCTACCATTTAAACAAATCATTCTGCCAACACACCCAACAGCTAACATTATATATCACACATAGTCCTGTTTGAAATAGATAGAAATTGATAGATTGAAATTATCTGAAAGTAATTACTGTACTCAATTAATACTCTAACACTTGGGTCCCCAATGCGACAAGGCGAGGTGACAGACCCCCTGGCAGACAAGCTTTGCCTTAGCCCCGGCAGATGTTCAAGAGTACTATGTGGACTGGGCAAACTGATGCGGTTCTCATTAAGGACATGAGCTGAGGTCGTTCATCGAGGTTGAGCTCTAAGGCCCTACATTAAAAGCAAGATTATATTTAAAAATATGATATCACATTTTCCATTCATTTAGGCCTATTAATATTAAATTCCCAGGATTTAATTCAAAAAAGGTTTCCAAGTACCGGTACCGGTAAGTAAAAAATTTAATTTAAAAAAAAAAGATTTACTGACTGCTTAGCAGTGCTGAAACAAGCCGTTCCGTACAGGAATATTGATCCATGAAGCGGGAAATTTAAATTCATCAGAATCAACAATCAAAGTTGCAGCTTCATCTACCGGTGTCATACAATTTAGTTAAAATTTTAGTTGACATTTCTACTAAATTATTTCAAAAACCGCGAATGTGAAGAATAACAGGTTTTCACTTTTCGGTCGAAATTCTACTGGAATTTTATATATGAAGAATTTGCATTTTCCAAATTTCCCCTTTTAAGTGTTTTATAGCGCTTCTGTCTTATAACTTGTAGATACTTATTCGTTTATTGAGTTGGTTAGAATCAGCGCTTCTGAAACCTGTGGTATTAATGAAAACCTGGTATTCTTCACATGGAGGTAAACTGCAAAGTGAAATATAATATCAGAAAGTCTGGTTTATGCCTACTTCAGGTCAGGTGGGCCTCAAAAACGAACTAAATTTCGCTGCACTAGTACTTAGTCTGCTACTGTAGTTAACTGAACTCCAACTACTGTAACTAAATAAGCTCAAATACCAGTTGATAGTTTAATTAGTTGAACATCACTGTAGGTGTCATATTGGGCATGTATATAACATATAGGCCTAAGTGTTCTAAATAACTAATGCACTTTTAGTAGTACAAGGCGATATTATGTAAAGGTTACTAAATAACTACAGTACAACTCTGTACAGTAGGCTTAGCCAACCAGTGTGGAGTGTCATATGTCATCCCCCCACCCCCACCCCAACCCCAACCCCCACCCCCACCCCCACTCCCACCCCCCTCCACTCATTTACTACACTCACTCACCTTCACCTAACATACCGGTAATCTAATAACTTAGTACCGTACCGTATACTGTAGCCCTATAACATTGCAGGCGTGCGTAAGAGGCTGACTACATACAATACACTAACAATAATCATTGTGAGTACGTCGTTAATCACGACGTACGAAAGTATACAATACAGTAGAGGAACATTCCAGCATTCAACAATACAACCCAACACACGATTCCCTCATAACATTAACTTAAGATCTGGAAAAGAAGTACAGTAGGCCTACAAACCAACGGGTAGCAACCTTAGTACCGGTATCCTTACAATAAACTGAAACAAGTCTGAATATCGAATATCTGAATTACGGTAACTTCATGCCTACCTAGGCATGAAGGTACTTTGGTAGGCATGTAAGTACCCTGCAGGCATTGCTACCTAAAGAAAGTTGTATCAGCAAGGCCTGCTAGCAGGCCTTGCTGCCTATGATTATTCCAAACCACAATTTTCTGGAAGTAAGTCAGAATTGATACTGTATTTTTTTAGGTTTCATAATCTTTGAATGAAGTGTCTCCAATATTGAAGTATTGAACCAGTCTTACTTCAGTTTATTCGTCACCCTTATAGTGTTCTGTTGATACTGAATGATGGAAAGCTGGCCTTGCCAGGACTCCAAATGTAACACAATCTGAATTTCGTTGAGAAATACTGTAGCTGAAATATATGGGCGTTCGAAAGTTGTATGGTTTCTGCCCGAGCACGAGGCTGTTTTCTGAGTGCGATTCTGAATGATTATTTACGTTTACAATGACAGTAGGCCTGCCTATTGATAGACCATGGAGTCACCTCACAAATCCAACTAGAAAACTGAAATTAATCCAAATACCCTAAGATCAAAATTAAGCTTATCAATAATATCGTTCCGGTGAATTATTTCATTAAATTAATTAAGAAATCGATGTGAATTAATTCGAGTCGGTGACTACTTAACTACTTTATATATTGGAATTATTCAACTTAAGGTAAGCAATAATTTCAAACAAAAAAAAATACATACATTTTCGGTGAATTGTCTATTAACCGCTTTATCGATTGATCACTACTTTCTTACTGATGAAGCTTGTTAATATAGTAGGCCTACAGTACGTCGGATAGTTAACCAGTACGTCGGATAGTTAACCAGTACGTCGGATAGTTAACCAGTACGTCGGATAGTTAACCAGTACGTCGGATAGTTAACCAGTACGTCGGATAGTTAACCAGTACGTCGGATAGTTAACCAGTAGGTCGGATAGTTAACCAGTATGTCCAATAGTTAACCAGTACGACGGATAGTTAACCAGTACGTCGGATAGTTAACCAGTAAGTCGGATAGGTAACCAGTACGTCGGTTAGTTAACCAGTACTTCGGATAGTTAATCAGTACGTCCAATAGTTCACCAGTACGTCCAATAGTTAACCAGTACGTCCAATAGTTAACCAGTACGTCGGATAGTTAACCAGTACGTCCAATAGTTAACCAGTACGTCGGATAGTTAACCAGAACGTCCAATAGTTAACCAGTACGTCGGATAGTTAACCAGTACGTCCAATAGTTAACCAGTACGTCGGATAGTTAACCAGTACGTCGGATAGTTAACCAGTACGTCCAATAGTTAATCAGTACGTCGGATAGTTAACCAGTACGTCGGATAGTTAACCAGTACGTCCAATAGTTAACCAGTACGTCGGATAGTTAACCAGTACGTCGGATAGTTAACCAGTACGACGGATAGTCAACCAGTACGTCGGATAGTTAACCAATACGACGGATAGTTAACCAGTACGTCGGATAGTTAACTAGTGCGTCGGATAGTTATCCTGCACGTCGGATAGTTAACCAGTACGTCGGATAGTTAACCAGTACGTCGGATAATTAACCAGTACGTCTAATAGTTAACCAGTACGTCGGATAGTTAACCAGTACGTCCAATAGTTAACCAGTACGTCGGATAGTTAACCAGTGCGTCGGATAGTTAACCAGTACGTCGGATAGTTAACCAGTAGGTCGGATAGTTAACCAGTATGTCCAATAGTTAACCAGTACGACGGATAGTTAACCAGTACGTCGGATAGTTAACCAGTAAGTCGGATAGGTAACCAGTACGTCGGTTAGTTAACCAGTACGTCGGATAGTTAACCAGTACGTCCAATAGTTCACCAGTACGTCCAATAGTTAACCAGTACGTCCAATAGTTAACCAGTACGTCGGATAGTTAACCAGTACGTCCAATAGTTAACCAGTACGTCGGATAGTTAACCAGAAAGTTAACCAGTACGTCCAATAGTTAACCAGTACGTCGGATAGTTAACCAGTACGTCCAATAGTTAACCAGTACGTCGGATAGTTAACCAGTACGTCGGATAGTTAACCAGTACGTCCAATAGTTAATCAGTACGTCGGATAGTTAACCAGTACGTCGGATAGTTAACCAATACGTCCAATAGTTAACCAGTACGTCGGATAGTTAACCAGTACGTCGGATAGTTAACCAGTACGACGGATAGTCAACCAGTACGTCGGATAGTTAACCAATACGACGGATAGTTAACCAGTACGTCGGATAGTTAACTAGTGCGTCGGATAGTTAACCTGCACGTCGGATAGTTAACCAGTACGTCGGATAGTTAACCAGTACGTCGGATAATTAACCAGTACGTCTAATAGTTAACCAGTACGTCGGATAGTTAACCAGTACGTCCAATAGTTAACCAGTACGTCGGATAGTTAACCAGTGCGTCGGATAGTTAACCAGTACGTCGGATAGTTAACCAGTAGGTCGGATAGTTAACCAGTATGTCCAATAGTTAACCAGTACGACGGATAGTTAACCAGTACGTCGGATAGTTAACCAGTAAGTCGGATAGGTAACCAGTACGTCGGTTAGTTAACCAGTACGTCGGATAGTTAACCAGTACGTCCAATAGTTCACCAGTACGTCCAATAGTTAACCAGTACGTCCAATAGTTAACCAGTACGTCCAATAGTTAACCAGTACGTCGGATAGTTAACCAGTACGTCCAATAGTTAACCAGTACGTCGGATAGTTAACCAGAACGTCCAATAGTTAACCAGTACGTCGGATAGTTAACCAGTACGTCCAATAGTTAACCAGTACGTCGGATAGTTAACCAGTACGTCGGATAGTTAACCAGTACGTCCAATAGTTAACCAGTACGTCGGATAGTTAACCAGTACGTCGGATAGTTAACCAGTACGACGGATAGTCAACCAGTACGTCGGATAGTTAACCAATACGACGGATAGTTAACCAGTACGTCGGATAGTTAACTAGTGCGTCGGATAGTTAACCTGCACGTCGGATAGTTAACCAGTACGTCGGATAGTTAACCATTACATCGGATAATTAACCAGTACGTCTAATAGTTAACCAGTACGTCGGATAGTTAACCAGTACGTCCAATAGTTAACCAGTACGTCGGATAGTTAACCAGTGCGTCGGATAGTTAACCAGTACGTCGGATAGTTAACCAGTACGTCGGATAGTTAACCAGTACGTCGGATAGTTAACCAGTACTTCGGATAATTAACCAGTACATTAACCAGTACGTCCAATAGTTAACCAGTACGTTGGATAGTTAACCAGTACGTCCAATAGTTAACCAGTACGTCGGATAGTTAATCAGTACGTCCAATAGTTAACCATAGTACGTCCAAAAGTTAACCAGTACGTAGGATAGTTAACCAGTACGTCGGATAGTTAACCAGTACGTCCAATAGTTAACCAGTACGCCAGTACGTCCAATAGTTAACCAGTACGTCGGATAGTTAACCAGTACGTCGGATAGTTAACCAGTACGTCGGATAGTTAACCAGTACGTAGGATAGTTAACCAGTACGTCCAATAGTTAACCAGTACGTCGGATAGTTAACCAGTACGTCGGATAGTTAACCAGTACGTCGGATAGTTAACCAGTATGTAGGATAGTTAACCAGTACGTCCAGTAGTTAACCAGTACGTCGGATAGTTAACCAGTACGTAGGATAGTTAACCAGTACGTAGGATAGTTAACCAGTACGTACGATAGTTAACCAGTACGTAGGATAGTTAACCAGTACGTCGGATAGTTAACCAGTACGTGGGATAGTTAACCAGTACGTCCAATAGTTAACCAGTACGTCGGATAGTTAACCAGTACGTCGGATAGTTAACCAGTACGTCCAATAGTTAACCAGTACGTCGGATAGTTAACCAGCACGTCGGATAGTTAACCAGTACGTCGGATAGTTAACCAGTACGTCCAATAGTTAACCAGTATGTCGGATAGTTAACCAGTACTTCCAATAGGTAACCATTACGTCCAATATTTAACCAGTACGTCGGGTAGTTAACCAGTACGTCGGATAGTTAACCAGTACGTCGGATAGTTAACCAGTACGTCCAATAGTTAACCAGTACGTCGGATAGTTAACCAGTACGTTGGATAGTTAACCAGTACGTCGGATAGTTAACCAGTACGTCTGATAGTTAATCAGTACGTCCAATAGTTAACCAGTACGTCCAATAGTTAACCATAGTACGTCCAAAAGTTAACCAGTACGTAGGATAGTTAACCAGTACGTCGGATAGTTAACCAGTACGTCCAATAGTTAACCAGTACGCCGGATAGTTAACCAGTACGTCAGATAGTTAACCAGTACGTCGGATAGTTAACCAGTACGTCGGATAGTTAACCAGTACGTAGGATAGTTAACCAGTACGTAGGATAGTTAACCAGTACGTAGGATAGTTAACCAGTACGTCCAGTAGTTAACCAGTACGTAGGATAGTTAACCAGTACGTAGGATAGTTAACCAGTACGTAGGATAGTTAACCAGTACGTAGGATAGTTAACCAGTACGTAGGATAGTTAACCAGTACGTCGGATAGTTAACCAGTACGTGGGATAGTTAACCAGTACGTCCAATAGTTAACCAGTACGTCGGATAGTTAACCAGTACGTCGGATAGTTAACCAGTACGTCGGATAGTTAACCAGTACGTAGGATAGTTAACCAGTACGTCCAATAGTTAACCAGTACGTCGGATAGTTAACCAGTACGTCGGATAGTTAACCAGTATGTAGGATAGTTAACCAGTACGTCCAGTAGTTAACCAGTACGTCGGATAGTTAACCAGTACGTAGGATAGTTAACCAGTACGTAGGATAGTTAACCAGTACTTACGATAGTTAACCAGTACGTAGGATAGTTAACCAGTACGTCGGATAGTTAACCAGTACGTGGGATAGTTAACCAGTACGTCCAATAGTTAACCAGTACGTCGGATAGTTAACCAGTACGTCGGATAGTTAACCAGTACGTCCAATAGTTAACCAGTACGTCGGATAGTTAACCAGCACGTCGGATAGTTAACCAGTACGTCGGATAGTTAACCAGTACGTCCAATAGTTAACCAGTATGTCGGATAGTTAACCAGTACTTCCAATAGGTAACCATTACGTCCAATATTTAACCAGTACGTCGGGTAGTTAACCAGTACGTCGGATAGTTAACCAGTACGTCGGATAGTTAACCAGTACGTCCAATAGTTAACCAGTACGTCGGATAGTTAACCAGTACGTTGGATAGTTAACCAGTACGTCGGATAGTTAACCAGTACGTCTGATAGTTAACCAGTACGTCCAATAGTTAACCAGTATGTCGGATAGTTAACCAGTACGTTGGATAGTTAACCAGTACGTCGGATAGTTAACCAGTACGTCGAATAGTTAACCAGTACGTCCAATAGTTAACCAGTACGTCGGATAGTTAACCAGTACGTCCAATAGTTAACCAGTACGTCGGATAGTTAACCAGTACGTCCAATAGTTAACCAGTACGTCGGATAGTTAACCAGTACGTCCAATAGTTAACCAGTACGTCGGATAGTTAACCAGTACATCGGATAGTTAACCAGTCCATCCAATAGTTAACCAGTACGTCGGATAGTTAACCAGTACGTCGGATAGTTAACCAATATGTCGGATAGTTAACCAGTACGTCGGATAGTTAACCAGTACGTCCAATAGTTAACCAGTACGTCGGATAGTTAACCAGTATGTCGGATAGTTAACCAGTACGTCGGATAGTTAACCAGTACGTCCAATAGTTAACCAGTACGTCGGATAGTTAACCAGTACGTCCAATAGTTAACCAGTACGTCGGATAGTTAACCAGTACGTCCAATAGTTAACCAGTACGTCGGATAGTTAACCAGTACGTCGGATAGTTAACCAGTACGTCGGATAGTTAACCAGTACGTCCAATAGTTAACCAGTACGTTGGATAGTTAACCAGTACGACCAATAGTTAACCAGTACGTCGGATAGTTAACCAGTACGTCGGATAGTTAACCAGTACGTCGGATAGTTAACCAGTACGTCGGATAGTTAACCTGTACGTCCAATAGTTAACCAGTACGTCGGATAGTTAACCAGTACGTAGGATAGTTAACCAGTACGTAGGATAGTTAACCAGTACGTCGGATAGTTAACCAGTACGTCGGATAGTTAACCAGTACGTCCAATAGTTAACCAGTACGTCGGATAGTTAACCAGTACGTCCAATAGTTAACCAGTACGACCAATAGTTAACCAGTACGTAGGATAGTTAACCAGTACGTAGGATAGTCAACCAGTACGTCGGATAGTTAACCAGTACGTCGGATAGTTAACCAGTACGTCGGATAGTTAACCAGTACGTCGGATAGTTAACTTGTACGTCCAATAGTTAACCAGTACGTCGGATAGTTAACCAGTACGTAGGATAGTTAACCAGTACGTAGGATAGTTAACCAGTACGTCGGATAGTTAACCAGTACGTCCAATAGTTAACCAGTACGTCGGATAGTTAACCAGTACGTCCAATAGTTAACCAGTACGACCAATAGTTAACCAGTACGTAGGATAGTTAACCAGTACGTAGGATAGTCAACCAGTACGTCGGATAGTTAACCAGTACGTAGGATAGTTAACCTGTACGTCCAACAGTTAACCAGTACGTCGGATAGTTAACCAGTACGTCGGATAGTTAACCAGTACGTGGGATAGTTAACCAGTACGTAGGATAGTTAACCAGTACGTAGGATAGTTAACCAGTACGTCGGATAGTTAACCAGTACGTCGGATAGTTAACCAGTACGTCCAATAGTTAACCAGTACGTCGGATAGTTAACCAGTACGTCCAATAGTTAACCAGTACGACCAATAGTTAACCAGTACGTAGGATAGTTAACCAGTACGTAGGATAGTCAACCAGTACGTCGGATAGTTAACCAGTACGTAGGATAGTTAACCTGTACGTCCAACAGTTAACCAGTACGTCGGATAGTTAACCAGTACGTCGGATAGTTAACCAGTACAGTCCCATTTTAACTGCGTCCCACCCTCCCCATCTGGTTACTACTGGTCTCTTACCAAAAGTTTTGTAAATAGTTAACTTTCGGGTTAAGAAAACAAATTTATTAATAAATTAATCTTAACTTAACTGATTAACATTAGTGACTAAGTTCTCCAATTCCATGTATCAAAAAAAACCTTACAATTCAGTGCTGGCTTAATGACACCACTGGTCCACAAATCAAAACGTTGCTAGACTTTACCTACACAAACCTTGAGTAAATCTTAGGTACCTGTCCGACGTTTGTTCTAGAAAGCGATACGCGGGTGACTATCGCTCCACAAGTAAATTAAATATGTTCTGTTAATTACCTCCAGAAAACTCCTTTAGATTTCAGGACTCATCTACGCAGATTCGGGGTGAAGGTTCGGGCCGGAAGCAATTAACAATATGCGTCGCGTCGGTAGAATGTAGTCGGTCGCGGAACAGAGTGATGGAACGCATTGTTGGAACGTAATGATGGAACGGAGTAGTGGGGGAAACGCATCAAAGACCCGAATAGAGATGTGCCTTAAGTTTTTACATTATTATTACCTGATCTCATCCTACGTAAAATAGTTACTATAACAACTGAACCATTTTTATTTTTCTTTCTTTGGTGAAATTTTACCGTATTAGTAGTAATTAATATGTAAATTGATTTTACTTTGATCAAAATGCGATTGATTAATTAAGAATATATAATGATTCAGAATAATAGTAGGGCTAATACAGTAAATATTACAAAATATTACTAATAATAATTATATGATTATAATATTAATTTATGATATTAGTATTAGTCGCTTCAGGGTTTTTATAATATGGAATGAGTAATTAAAGGGGAAATTGCGTCACGGAATAGGGTTGGAAGGTGGGTGTGACGGTGTATTCGTAAGCTACTAGCTATATTACTACAGTATACAGCAGGGGAGTGTGAAAACAGGTGGTAGATATATAGGGGAGGGGGAATATACCGACTGGAGACTGTCACTGAACTACAATAATAGATTAATACAGTACTTACTGTATAGTATAATCCAATTTATTATTTAATAATTGGTTATTACTACTACGTTATATACTGTATCTTTAATACCGTACTTTACTTTTCTTTAAAGGTATTTTACCGGAAACTGGGTAACTGGCCCCTCAGCCAGTCTCCTTACGCTATACAAAAGTAAATGTGAAGGAATACCATCCCATCCCAGCCCAGACGTAAACCGGAACAATATCTCGGAGCGACAACAATCAGCACTAAAACGAAAGCAGTAACAGTGGGCCGTAATACACTCTGGTCTGATTATAAACTGATAAAAATAATAAGTTGGTTCACATAATGTGATGAATATTGTTTCATATTGGTCTGTAAACAATAATTCACATATCCCCCTTTATACCATTCACCATGGCAGCGGGATTGTATATATACCATTCACCATGGCAGCGGGATTGTATATATACCATTCACCATGGCAGCGGGATTGTATATATACCATTCACCATGGCAGCGGGATTGTATATATACCATTCACCATGGCAGCGGGATTGTATATATACCATTCACCATGGCAGCGGGATTGTATATATACCATTCACCATGGCAGCGGGATTGTATATATACCATTCACCATGGCAGCGGGATTGTATATATACCATTCACCATGGCAGCGGGATTGTATATATACCATTCACCATGGCAGCGGGATTGTATATATACCATTCACCATGGCAGCGGGATTGTATATATACCATTCACCATGGCAGCGGGATTGTATATATACCATTCACCATGGCAGCGGGATTGTATATATACCATTCACCATGGCAGCGGGATTGTATATAAAGTCATAAGTAAATTATTTTGGTAGTCTTTTATTCCCTGTTTCTCACGTTTAAAAAATCAGAGACCTTCGTAGTCTGGAATTATTATAGATATCCAAAGTTTGAAATTTGCACCCGGTTACATGGCAACCACAAAATATTCCAGAAATAAATTTTGATAAATTTCAATTGAGAGTGAGCTTACTGAATACTAGCTTACTGAATTTAGTTGGTATATGGCAACTTTCATGATGGTGTGTCGATCTTTAGTAGGTTATGGTGTACTGGCTATGTTAACTAACGTAATAACTACAGTATGCAGCATGCTGTTGGCTTTGTCTATAGATTAATGTATAATAATTGCTGTTTATTATGGTGGTGACACTAAGGGCCATTCGGTTTTTTAATAAAAGTAACAGAGAATACTAATTAAAAATAATATTAATGTAGTAGGCCTACTATAGTCACTTCGTATTTTATCAGTAAATTCAAGTGTGATGTAATTATAGCATTGTACTAAATATAATAATAATTTTCGCCTTGAACTATAAATATTTATTGTAAATGAATCTGAGATACTGTGGTATATATACTCCCTTGTACTAATTTACTGCTTGGGCGCTGTAAGTAATACGGTAGCACCTCTGCCTACCTACAAGCAAGCACCTTATATATTACTTACTGAGACAGCTGTACATTCCGACTATAAAAATACAATTAAATTTATTTATTTCGGTCTACAGGAAACATCCAAACGGGTGTGGTAATAAATAATGGGTTGGAATGACAGAATGTAAAATATGGCGGGTGATGCAATAGCGGTACCGGTATATAAGGTCAATAAAATACATATGTAAGGCGCGGTTCTTCTTGAATTTGGGTTTTTTCGCCGTGTTAGGATCTATCATCATAGGATGTCGGACAAATTTGATAGGACGAGAGACAACAGGTGATAAAGGTCCATATAATATGGGGTTCTGTTACGTATATGTGCGATGTGATCAGATAACATGGGGCATGCGCACCACTTATTACATTACATTATTATTTTATTTTTATTGTTATTGCAACGGTTTTTAGTACGCGTAGCATTTATTTATGACATTAAATGAAATTATTAATATAAAGGTATATTGTTAAAAATTTAAATTGTAACAAAAAAGTTCAAACTTCGTTCAAAATACTGAATGCAGAATAATGTAGTAATTGCACGTTAGCAATAAGTAGGATCAGGTCAGGTCAGGTATTCTAGGTCATTGTCAAGAAAACTTGCCACCTCCATGCAGCATAAAGGAGGTGCCACCTGTAGCTGCATAGACCCTCTTACTAGGGCAAATCTGGTCCTGTAACTAGGACCCCATTCGTTCTGGGATAAGGACGCCCTTGGTCCTGGATTAAGGACCCATATACTTGGCTGCATGGGTATATGGCCTGGCCAGGCAGATGGTGATCTACCAATGGCTGGTCAGGAGTATAGTGTTCTCATGTCCACTCTGAGTGCACTTCACTGCAACCTGCACCTGGCAGCATGGCCCAGCAGATGAGCTGCACAGTCAATGGTGGGTCATGTGCGCCAGAGTAGATATGGGTGATGGCCTCCTATCTGACTCCACTGCGACACCCACCCTGTGGAATGGCAAACCAGGGTGTGGTATTTGCCCCGAGAGCTGACTTGTCAAAAAAGCACCCCCAACCCCCACTATGGATGATTACATTAGTAATGCGGAGGTCCAGCCACTAGAGGCCAGTGGAATGACTGGACACAATCGGCCTCACAGGCGTCAGTTATCTCCTGACCGGCTGCCTGTCTCACCCCCTACTGGAGAGAGAGCGGCAAACAATTCTTTGAATCCCTTTCCTGGTGACCTTTCTGGCCCAAACCCTGGGTCACCAGGGAGGCCAGATTGTGAGGGGGAGAGGGATTCTGGAGTTGGAGGCTACTCTCATGTTCCACTCCGACCAACAAAGCCATTGGTGAATCTGAGACAAGTCACTAGACTAGCCTCAGTAAACACCCTAACACTCGGGTCCCCAATGCGACAAGGTGAGCCGACTGCCTTGGCAGATAAGCTTTCTCTTAGTGCAGTGGGTGTTCAAGAGCACCGAATGCAGACTGGACAGACTTATGAGGTTCTGATTAATGACATGGGGGGCGGTTGGCGACTCGCCCTCGCTTCAGCAGATGATAGTGGCAATGGTGGAATTGGTCTATTGATGAATCCAACTGCACATGCAGCATTGGACAAAATAGACCAAATATCTAACCGCATCATCCGTTGCCACTTCTCATGTTCTGGAAGACTGGCTAAGAAGTTTCCTTAGGTGGTTCTGATTGTGTGCTACTCTCCAACTAGTGTTGCCCCTGTAGAGGAGGTGGAAAATTTCTACCAGAATCTACAAGCAGCTACTGATGGAGTGGATCAGCATGCATTCTTAACATTCCTGGGAGACTTCAATGCAAGTCTGCATCAATCACCTACATCGCCCTGGGTCTATAGCAATAGTGTTAACCGAAATTCCGTCCATCTTCAGGATTTTATCTCTGGAAATGTATTGTTTTCGGCTGGAACCCAGTTCAAGAAGCGAACTGTAAAGCTATGGACTCATAGTGGACCCAGTGGTCACAAGTCCCAGATAGACCATATCCTGTTTCGTAGGAAATACAGGAGCTCTATACAAGACTGTAATGCATTTACACTACGACCCTTCTCCAGTGATCACCGCCTTATTGTGGCCAAGGTAAGACTTAGTCTGCGTGCTAGCAGAACAACGAAATCTGCCTTGCCGCGGCATGACTGGTCCTCTCTGTTGCAACAGCCAAGTGTGAGATCCAGCTTCACACTACAGCTGAGCAACAGGTATGAGGTTCTTGCCCATGAGGCGGCAGATCACTGTGAGGGCTATACTGCCTTCACAGAGGCAGTTAAATTAGCAGCTGCAGAAGCAGTTCCTGTTTACCCTCGAAACAGGAAACGGGCTCCCTGGACTGACAACAAAATTCAGAAGTGCCGAAATGACCTCTACAAGGCGCAGAAAGAGTCCCGACTCAAACAGACTACAGCGGCCAAGAATGCAGTTAAGGCTGCATCTAGGTCCCTGAACAGGCAGTACTCTGTTAATTTACAGGAGCTAATAAACCAACATGTTGATGCCATCAATGATGCTGACGACAGCAGGCAATCATCCCAGGCATGGAGATCGATCAACTTGCTTGCTGGACGAAAAAGCCAACCAACCACCAAGGTTAAGGCTGAATCACCAGCCGATCGCATCAATAGTTGGAAGGGTTGAAAAGCTCCTCAATAATGACAGGGTATTGCCTGATAACTTTATAGAAGTAAAAGTGTCTGAGTCTGTACTCCCAGATATTCCCATTGGTGATATCTCCTTTGCAGAAGTGAAGGCTGCTGCAAAGAGCATTAAGACCAATCGTGCCAGTGGAGTAGATGGTGTTCCCCCTGAGGTCTTTAAAATGCCTGAGTGTTTAAAGCTCATCTATCCCATGATAGTAGACATGTACCGAACAACAAGAGTCCCACAAGAAATGAAAACAAATAAGTTGGTGCCAGTTCCCAAGAAGGGCAACCTAACACTCTATGGTTCTTTTCGGGGAATCTCATTGATCTCGATTGCTGCAAAGCATACAATATAATTCTATTAAATCGCATCAGGGATCCCATTGAGAGACTGCTCCGTGGAAATCAGAATTTGTTCCGTAAAGGTCGTGGGACCATGGAGCCCATTTTGGCACTTAGCAGAAGTCGAGGAAATCCTGCCAAGTACCTAACTGATCTAGACTTTGCTGATGACTTAGGAGTACTCTCAGAATCACTGGAGGGAGCCCAACGGCTCCTCAGCTCATTAGAACATGCTGCTTCTAGTGTTGGTCTTTTAATTAACTCCAGAAAGACCAAAATTTTGACAGTTAACTTTGAAAGTCCTCAGCAAGTCTGTGATCGGATGAGCATAAGTTCAAAAGATGGTATGCTTGAGCATGTGGATGACTTCTGTTACCTGGGATCATGGATCCGGAAGTCAGGTGAGGACCTTCGAATACGTAAGGGAAAGGCATGGGCAGCCTTGAATAGGCTTTCCAGGATTTGGAAGTTCCAGTACTTCTGTATGGGAGTCCATGCTGAGCTCTAACTGCTGAGGACACCAAATCTCTGGATGGCACATTCACAAGAATGCTACGCCGGGTTCATTGTATCAAGTACAATGCACACATCTCCAACCAGACACTATATAACATTGGAGATGTCTCATTGGTTCCCCCAAGCTTGACACTAGAACAAAATCGCCTCCGCTTTGCAGGACATTGCTTTCGCCGTGAGGACCAGCCAGTGCGTAATCTTGTACTTTGGCAGCCTCATGGAGTGAATAAGCATGGTGGACAGCACATGACTTTCTTGAGACGCATTTTAATGGACACTGGCCTTGAAGATGCGGATGATCTAGCAAATGTCATGGGTGATAGGGAGTTGTGGCGGTGCAATTTTGTCGATAAACCGGCATAGCATTCTTAAAAATGCAGCTGCAATGCAGCATGCCGATCCTAGTAGTAGTAGTAGTAGGGATACATAAGGATTTAAAAGTATTCTGTAGAATACCCATAACTGTTCAATACAAAAAGTTAAATATGATTGAGTTCCATGTCATGCAATTGTACGATGAACGGATATAACCATCGACTGTACGACTAGACTTATTAAATAGATTGCATGGCAGCGCATGGCATGTCATGGCATGGTAGGAGAAACTACTCAGATTACGACAAAAGTAAACGTACAGCAAAGTCGTATTGTAAAGTTTTATTTGGCCGTTAGGCCAGGGATTAGTAACAAAGTCTGTAGACTTATTAATAATATTGTCCCCCCAGAACTAGGCAGCCTACTGTATACTTCCCAGAGGAAACTTGTACTCAATTAGCTACCACTTAGAGACAGGGCGGGGAAACGTGAAACAAATCCCATCTCGGCGAATTAATATCTCATCTCGATGTTAACGACATACTGACTAACAGGGGGTTGTTATGTATAAAATATTAATTTAAAGGAAGAACAGGAGTCTTCCTTTAAGTTAATATATACATAACAACCCCCTGTTAGTCAGTATGTCGTTAACATCAATTATCATCTTATGAAAGTGGAGCACAATTCCGACATTACTGCAAATCATAAAATCTTATATAAATTTTGTACTGTGTGTGTGCCCTAGCACTCTACCAGTTTTCCATTGGTAGCATATTTACTTACCATAGGCCTAAAGGGTTCCTGTGTGTTCTGTGGTCTGACTTGTGTTTGGGCTAGGTGGTAACAGAGTTGATGGTGCGATTAATTTAGGTCATTGGTGCAATATAGATAGGATTGGCTAATTCCCTGTCCAGCTGACGAGGTGTCTAGGATTAGCGCGTACTGGTCCAAGACACCGAAACGCAACCATATTTTTCACAAATTACAGTAGTTATTTTTGCCTCAGCCATACATACCCCTTTCACGGCGACAAAATTGTCATTTATTTTCTTATAGAATATAGGCTTAGCTATTGTGCAGTTTATTAACGGTATCATTTAGTGTATGGCGGGTAGGCTTAGGGTTAGGGTTGCGACACATACCTGTATGTTTAGCATGTATTTATATTTGTTTGTGTTAGTGTGTTTGTTGTTCTTCGATGACCCTAGGGGTAGAGAAGTATATTTTGGGCTAAATGTCCTGATTCTATATTTTTTATTGGGGGAGTAAGACTCCTGTTCTTCCTTTAAGTTAACCAAACATCGAGGTCAGCCCTACAAGGAAAATATTTGATAATACGCTACCTATAGAAACAGGAGAATTCACACCCGCCGAACTCCAAAGAAGCATTAAAAGCATGTCCAATAATAAAGCGAGTGGATTAGATGAAATCCCAGCGGAGTTATGGAAAACAGGAGTCCTAAACAGACCATTATTGAATGTTTGCAACCGGATGTTAAAAGGGGAAAAGCCACCACCAATTTGGACTAAAGGTCAACTAAAGCCTCTCCCCAAGAAAGGAGACCTCGGTATACCAACAAACTATCGTGGGATCTGTCTGCTTGTGGTAGCTGCCAAAATATACAATAAAATGATTCTATATAGGATTAGGCCTCACATAGAGAAACTACTGAACGGATTTCGACCAAGTAGATCAACAATAGCTCAGATACTTGTACTACGGAGACTGATTGAAGGAATTAAGTCATAGAATCTCCCCGATGTCCTGACAATTGTGGACTTCAAGAAAGCAATTGACTCAATCCATAGAGATAAAATGCTGGAAATCCTAAGAGCTTATGGAATACCAGAGGTAGTCGTGGCTGGCATTGGATTATTATTATATTATATTACATTTATGTCTACTGTTGACGGTGACACAAAACCATTTGAAGTGTTATGGGGCGTCCTCCAGGGAGACACACTTGCACCATTCTTGTTCATAATTGTGGTTGACTATGTTCTACGCATGTCCTTATATCATCATAATGATGATGGGGTGATGATAACTCCACCTACTGGCTCCAGAAGTCGAGGAAATCCTGCCAAGTACCTAACTGTTCTAGACTTTGCTGATGACTTAGGATTACTCTCAGAATCACTAGAGGGAGCCCAATGGCTCCTCAGCTCATTAGAACAGGCTGCTTCTAGTGTTGGTCTTTTAATTAACTCCAGAAAGACCAAAATTTTGACAGTTAACTTTGAAAGTCCTCAGCAAGTCTCTGAACGGATGAGCATAAGCTCAAAGGATGGTATGCTTGAGCATGTGGACGACTTCTGTTACCTGGGATCATGGATCCGGAAGTCAGGTGAGGACCTTCGAATATGTAAGGGAAAGGCATGGGCAGCCTTGAATAGGGTTTCCAGGATCTGGAAGTCACAGCAGAGAATTAATCGGAAACTTAAGGTCCGATTATTTAGAGCAGCAGTAGTTCCAGTACTCCTCTATGGGAGTCCATGCTGGGCTCTAACTGCTGAGGACACCAAAACGCAGGGTTCATTGTGTCAAGTACAATGTACACATCTCCAACCAGACACTATATAACATTGGAGGTGTCTCATTGGTTCCCCCAAGCTTGACACTAGAACAAAGTCGCCTCCGCTTTGCAGGACATTGCTTTCGCAGTGAGGAACAGCCAGTGCATAATCGTGTGCTTTGGCAGCCTCATGGAGTGAATAAGCATGGTGGACAACCCATGACTTTCTTGAGACGCATCTTAAAGGACACTGACCTTGAAGATGCGGATGATCTAGCAAATGTCATGGGTGATACGGAGTTGTGGCGGCTCAATTTTGTCGACAAGCCGGCACAGCATTCTTAAAAATGATGCTGCAATACAGCATGCCGATCCTAGTAGTAGTAAGGAAGGTTGATGACTTCCAGTACCTTGGATCATGGATAGAGAGTAGCAAAAAATACATATAAATTAGGAAAGCAAAGGCATGGGTAGCTCTATCAAAAATGGATACCATTTGGAAATCAGATCTCTCCAGGCACCTGAAGACAAAGTTCTTTTGAGCCACAGTGGAAAGTGTACTTTTATACGGGGGTGAGACCTGGACACTGACGAAATCACTTGAACACAGAATTGATGGTTGCTACACAAGACGACTAAGGGCAGCCCTAAACTCAGCTGGAGACAACACATGTCAACACCGAGCTCTATGGTACTATACTACCTGTATCAACCACCCTCCGGGAACGCAGAATTCAGTGGGCACTGCTGGAGAAGTAAAGACGAGGTCATATCAGATCTTTTCTGGCAACCAACACATGGAAAGCATACCCGTGGACGACCGGCTCTAACATATATACATACAGTAGACCAAGGGATACTGAACTTGAGAGAAACGAAATTGTGACAACTATGGAGAATCGGGGAGTCTGGAAGGATCTCATTTCCACTGTCTGAGTTCGCTCGGACTTAATTAAATCATTATTACTTAGTAATTAAAGTAATTAAATCAATATTACTTAGATGCATTAAGCTAACTGTAGTAGGCCGATTATTAATACCTCAGAACTTCCCCTCCAAATCCGATATATAAACCGTTTAATATGTAGGAACATGGTTCGTCGTGATGGATAATAAATAACCAATGTATGAATGTAGAATAGTATAAATAATGTGCAATGAGTAATAATTAGATCATAGATCACAAAAGTCTACTTCCGTTAATTATAAATAATATCAACCTACTACTGTACTCAGCCTTTCATCCACTGGGGTCGATAAAATGAGTACCAGTTAAATAACTGGAAGCAAATCTTGGGATAGGAGTAGCGCCCACCCCTACCCTCGGGTAGCAGCTATCGAAAGAGGAGCCTTCGGGTCGCCTCCGGCTTCGGCCGACTGTTTGCTTTTTTTTTTGCTTTTTTTACTACTGTACTGTAATAATTAATATCAGTCTAATATGACGACCCTTTATAGGCCTACTCTATAACAACTGGCTTAATGCTACACATATAAATGTATGAAACAGCCCGCTTATTATTAGCAATAACAACTTTTAATTAACATTCAAGCCAATATGATACATAGTGATGTTCATATATAAATCAAGCAATTTACAATAATTACTGTAATAATCAATTTACCTTTCATCGTAAATCCAAACCAATTTCCATATACCGGCTCCGACATGGTAACTAAAAAGCCGGCAAACAAACACCTCGAGATACTGTAACTGCAAAAGAAATGTTACGCACTATGTAACAAATATTATAATTTTATTATTTCCTTTAATCCAGTCCGTGACCCATAAAAACAGACACAAAGCAAAAGGCGGTAAAGTTATACATAAAGATGGCAATAACCAAATAAATGCAGTACAGTAAGGGAATAATAATATCACAAAATATATATAATATTTTTATACTTGAATTATAATTATGCGACATGTACGTGAAATCTCGCGAAAAAATGAAATTGGCACTAGTGTTAAATGGTAGGCCTACCGAATTTGGAAAAAAAAATTGGAAGATTAGGCCTTCCCATAGTGGCCGGTTCACCATAGCGAGCGGTGACGAGACATGAGGGAAACCCATATCGGCCAATTTCTCAATGTTCAATTATCAATTAAGGGAAAGGAGCAGGTTGTAGTAGTGGTACGTTATTCTGACCAAGACAATAAACGATAGTCAATAGAACATGTTACCGTTTTATTTTTGGGAGTAATCAGCGGATATTTGTGTTGATTGATTTCCCCCTGGAGAGGGATGAGTTTTGTTTGCATCGAAAGTCCCACCGCCCCTGTCTGTTGGTGACACATGCACGCACAATTATTGCATGCCACTCACCAGTGCTGAACAATGAAATAAAATTCAAATACTTTCAATTTCAGTATTAAAAAATCGCGATAAATTAAATATTTAAAATAATTATCGTAATCTATAACAATATACATCATGACAGGTAATATAGTGCCATTTTCTGATGACACGGACCCCCCCTCCCCCCCCCCCCCCAGATTTTTCTACAAATCTTTATCATATTGCTTGAAATTTGAAACACAACTAGTTCAACTCACCGTGGTTGTTACCATGAAGCCAGAATTTTCGATTTTGCCTTTAAATTTTTTTTTTATAAGCGTTTTAAAAAGGTGTCTTTTGCGAAATCGTACCCTCCGTATCGTGGCTACTCTTCAGATTAGTCGTAATTTTTTCATATCATTAAAAAGCTTCCGTTGCAAGGATTCCAAATATGTAACAATATCTGAATTTCGTTGAGAAACAGCTGAGATATAGGCGTTCAAATATTGCAAGAATTATTGTTCGCTGCAAGCCATTTATTCTATTTAATAAATACACAATAGTAATATCCACGCAGTAAAGGCGAGCCTTAGCGCACAAGCAAATAGGGCAAAATGTTATGTCCGTCTTTCTGTCTGTAATTAAACATTCATTCGCAAATAACTTTTTGAAGAATTTAGCCCTTTTTCAACCAAATTTTGTATGGGCATACTATAGAGAAAATGTTCCAATACTTTTGAAATTTACGTGCAAATACCTCTCGGAACTTTTGACTCCAGATAAAATCGAACTTGTTTCGAACTTGCTAAAGTTCGTGTGCTGCGCGACGCCCCACTATTGTGTCATACAAAATAAGAAAGAAGAATCAGCGGTCGTAAAGTTGCGACTCCACATTGTATTTCTCGTGAGTCAGAGATTTTAAATTCGCCTTAAATTATTTGTAGCAATTGAAAAGCTGCTTATCAATATTATAACAGTTGTAGAACAACGCAAATCTTTCGTCCAAGAATATTGAACGGTTTCAATATTATGGTATTAAATTTTTCAATATTAATTAAATGCTTTGAAGCACTTACCAATAAAAGGCGAAGAAGATTACCTCATAGGCGTTAGAGTAATAATATTAATGAAAACAACTGCGTGTTTTACCCACTTGTAATGCAATTTGTTATTTCAATTATTAGAAGAATCGGATTAGATATTCAACAAAATATATAATATTGTTTCAGTTATTATGTGCCCTTTCCGCCGTGTGTAAATAATATCTTTTGAAAAATAAATTTTGTAATAAATGAGTCAAAGATATAAAAAAACTAAACATTTATTAATTATACACAAAGTCTTATCCTTAGTGTTATTATCTTTTACAGATAGTAAACATAATAATAATCAACAGATAAGGGAATTACAATGCTTTCAATATAAATGGGGATGAGAGGAGAGAGATTCCAAGCTTTTTTACAACGGCTATTTATAATTGTGACGAAATAAAACCCAGAATCAGCGCTTGGTGTGTAGGCCGTAGGCCTATTGGTTAACCAAACATCTGATCCTAAAGCCATAAAATCCCTTTGTGGTACTTTCAATACCGTTCCATATCTCCTAAAAGGTATTGAAATGACTCAACAAACAGCTGATCGATAGTTATTTTATGATCCATTCATTATACTCTAGCGATGTTGATGTTAGGCATTAGCATACAAATGAATCTACAAAATTTGTGTACTGCCATTCCTTTTATTAATATCGCTTCTCAATATTAAATTTAAGGGAAAGGAGTGGGGTTACAGTGGAACGTTATTCTAACCAAAACAATGAACGAAAGTCAATACCACATGTTCCAGTTAACTTAATTGCATGAGATGCGCTTTGGGATAGGCTAGGCCTATTTAGTATTTATGCATAGCTCTATAAAGTTTTTGAGGAATGAATATTTCCATAACAAATTACAATGCCTAAAGTTTAAGAGTCCCGGCATTAACTTCTAACTTGATAGCCTAAAGGACTTGAAACACCACATCTGTGTGAACAGAACATGGCGTACATGAGCGATATAAGTTGGGGGTGGTTGTCGCAAAATATTATCACTTATCTTCTTTTCACGAGTGAGTAGATGGAAATAAAGGAATAAAGCCTGATGATCAAAACAAGGTAAATTACTTTTAAACAAGTTGAGTTTTATTCGAAAATTGTAAGTAAGATTTGCGAAACGATTGCTGATGAAAAACAATGCAATTTTTTGATGGAATTTCTCCAACTATATAATAGGTGTATTAATAGTGAATAAATGTAGAAAAAGTTGGACCTAAAATTAAAAAATGTCTCTTGCAATCTATCTGTGCATATACTGTACATTATAGTGAAATAATACATATATTCATATATATATATATATATATATAGCGAATAACTGGATTTTATTGATGTCACTGTATCAGCTGAGTTATGTTGTACTGTACAGGTAAGTTTCAAAGGTAACGCCGCTATACAATACAAACTTGATGCCAGGTTTTGGCCAACAATATCGCCTGTCATTGTTTATATAAAATACTTCTAGTTTTCGAGATTTAAAAGTCTTTAATCGATAATTACTAATAACTAATTAACAAATAATTACATTCTAGCTATCATATGGCCCACAAAATTGAGAAATTCCACTCGGTCATTGAATAGATATTCAAAAACAAAACGAACAGATTCTTTTAGAACGAGTATTGCAGATACTCGAACGGTTCTCTGCCCGTGACCCTCTGTTAGCTAGAGACCGCGATACACTTATATAGGGCCTAAGGTTAGCCACACAATGTAGAATCAACTATTTCCGATATAAAAGTATCCATGATAATTTACAGTATAAGATTAATAATATATTACAAAAAGTAATAACATTATGGTTCAGTGTAAATCGTGTACGGTTATTAATCAATTGTGTGACTGCAATTGGTACTCAAAGGCTTATTTTCAAAAGGGCCCAAGTAACAAATTAAAAATTCCTCAGAAATATATTTTCAATTAATCCAATACTGTTTCTCAATGAATAACTATAGAGTCGAGCGCTGTTTTGTCGAGAAACTTTCTAAATCGATGAGGTTCAAAAGCAGATCAGAGTTTAACAAAACAAGCGCAAAATCGCGCAAAGGTCCGCGTCTACTAACGCATGAATTGTCTCCTTGAATGACTTACTACCAATCTGGAACGGGGGATTGAACTCGTTACCTAGAGATTACAAGTCCCACGCTCTGCCAACTGAGCCACTGGGGCCGTATCAAACCCAAACCTAACCAAAAATTAACAACAACAACAGAGTGATTACTAGAGGTCTCGCTAAGCGGACTTAAAAATCACACCTTAGAGGATGTTTGGGGAACTTTTTTCACTTACAAATGACTAACAGTCTATTTGTAGGGATATGTCGGGATGAGACGCATAATTATTGTGCTTTTGGAATCATTTTGGGACAATTATAAAAATTATTTCGGCTTCTGGAAATAAAAAAATGAGACCTCATTTGGGATCTATTGGAAGAACGTTTTTCAATATTTTGCGTTGAGCGGCGTTACATTTTTTTTAAACATGAAAAAAATATAACCTAAAAATGAAATGAATAACAGCCATGCAAATTTATGGTCAATTTCAAAGGTATCATAAACGCCATTTGAAAATAAGACACCTAGTTCGCAAAGTTAAATATAATAATATTAATAATTATTCGATTTATACAGTATAGTATAATAATATCAATGAGATGCAACATGACAGTCACGTTCTAATTCCCGCTCCAATTAATAACCGGTAAGACTTCCGGAAACCAAGACAACGTCCATTTAAATCGATCCAATAGCAAAAGTTACTTTAATGTTATTATATCACAACTCAATCTTTATGTTTATCCAATTACTTATTAAATAAAGTGTTACTATTTATTCTGTTGAGTTAATCTTTTATATCAATATCTTGTGATACTAACATTCCAGGAATTCATTTACTAGGTAACTAAACACATATCACAAACGTTTTTTTTTACCAGCGGCTTGAAAACGCCAATAATATGAATCTAAAAAAGTGATAGAAACATTCATATGTTATATGTTAAATTTATTATATATAATATATTACCTGTTTTAACAATATTACTAGACGGTGAAATGGAATACAGTTCATTGGAACTTTATTAGCATAAAAAATTTGAAAATCAATACATTCATAATTTAAAGAATATATAAATCAATCAAACTAAATCAATGAAGGCCCATGGGAAGTCCTCCACCAAACTTTCTAGAGATATATTTCACTTTGCCGTTTACCCCCATGGGCCCATGATATGAATACCAGGTTTTCACTGAAAATCCAGGTTACAGACTGAGACAGAAGGGCTGAATGTAACCAAACCAACAAACGAGTTATCTGTGCAGGGTATCTGTAGAGGCTATAAGATAGATATAATACTTAAAAATGATAAATTAAAACAAATGCAAACCGCAAAGTGAAAACCTGGTATTCACATGGGCGTCAAAGAAATTGTAACACAGTATGCGAAGTGAAAGGAAACATGCTAACACTAACAGACACACCTAGCCCCTACAATGTGTGTATTACACTAACAGACACCCCTAGCCCCTACAATGTGTGTATTACACTAACAGACACCCCTAGCCCCTACAATGTGGGTATTACACTAACAGACACCCCTAGCCCCTACAATGTGTGTATTACACTAACAGACACACCTAGCCCCTACAATGTGTGTATTGATGCTTAGATCACAAACTGTTACCAGTTAATACAGATTACATCACCCATTACCAGTGTGACTAAGTAAACTTTCAGAAAACGTAACTATAATATAAAACAGTTACTTCCATTCATACGATGAATGATAGATAGGTAAAACAAAACAGAACTGTATATGGGAAATATATGGGTTATAAAAACAAACTGCACATAATGAGTTATAGAGTAGCACTATTACACAATTCACCCTCGTTTAATTACAATAATCCATTCAATAAATGATGTACAATGTAATGAATTATAAAATTCAAAATTGAAAACTAAAATTATCAAAAATATGGAATCTGCTACATCAAAGTTAAACAACAAAAACATATGTGGGATTATTGTAGTAAAAATCATTCGTTTTCCTTTCAACCATTATCTGGTTGGCCATTCATGTCAACATCCTGACTACCGGTCGAGCCTTTGGATTTGGTAAGAGTTGATGAGTTTATTGCAGGTAACTCGTCGCCTGTAGCAGAGGGTTCATCAACCCTGAAAGAAGACGGACCAAATCCTCTGAGGTTGTAAGGATGGTCCAATAGAATCGACAAAGAAGGCGCACAAAACACTGTATTGAATTGTTGTTTCTGAACATTTGGCAGTATATCATCAGCTTCATCAGAATCTGAAAAGTTATTTATTTCTGGCCTCGCTGCCCTTTCTGGCCTCGCTGCCCTTTCTGCCCTCGCTGCCCTTTCTGGCCTCGCTGCCCTTTCTGGCCTCGCTGCCCTTTCTGGCGTCGCTGCCCTTTCTGGCCTCGCTGCCCTTTCTGGCCTCGCTGCCCTTTCTGGCGTCGCTGCCCTTTCTGCCCTCGCTGCCCTTTCTGGCGTCGCTGCCCTTTCTGGCCTCGCTGCCCGTTCTGGCGTCGCTGCCCTTTCTGGCCTCGTTGTTCTCCGAATATCACAATTTGTCTGAATATAATTAGTTTTATTTCCGGTATCGTAATTGTAAATGACAGATTTGTTTATTGGCGACTTAATTACGGTATTCAAATTTGAGAGAATTTCACCAGTTTCAGTTTTATCACTGCTATCAGTAGAATCATCAAGACAAGCAGTGTCTTTATCTTCACACCACTCATCAGTATCGCAATTTGAGTCTTCGTCACTATCATCATCACTAAAGTATGAAATGGCATTCCTCTTTCGGAAACTGTAACGTTTGTTTATTGAATCGTAGGTTACTTTAAAGGCATTATCAGTTGTATTTCGAGAATTTCGTCCGCAAATTCTTAAGCCATCGTCGATTCCTTTTGGAACTATTTCTCGGTACTTGCGTTGCACAACTGGTGGAGCAGCTCTTGTATTAACTGATAAAGAATCATCAACAATATTTAGTACAGATGCTGTGCTGTCTGGCACATGTTGTGGTATGTAACAAAAAAAATTAGAAACAGGTGAGGTTCTGTAGTAACTGGAAAGCCTTCAAAAGGAGCTTCTGTGCTTATCGGCACTACTGTTGTGGTATGTGGCACAGCGCCTTGAACATACTTTGTTATGGTTCCCGTGCTCAATGATACTGCAATGTTATTATCATATGGACCATTACCAACACTACCAACAGTCGTAGGATGATATTGCATATTTCCAACACTAACTGATGATGGGATATTCACTATCTTCAGCGAATTGTCCATCATAAAATGTTGCTGTGGTGCCGGACGCGGACATACTGCTGGTACCATATTTGCAAGAGATTTTAGAATATTCGGTGCTATTAGGGGTAGGTACCCTGGAACATCTGTTGGCGCAACTATCGGTATAATATTTGTAGCATCGTTTGATGACTGGGCTGGTCCCGTAAAGGAGTGGCAAGATTTAGCACCATCTATTCCATCCTCAGTAACATCAGTTGGTTTACTTTTATGGTCCATCGTTGGGCAATTATTGGGTGAAGTTACATCATTCCCAACTGAAACATTACTTTCAGGATCAGTCAGTATATTATATTGTGCATTCCTTGCAGAACCTTCAGGTATCGGCATTATACTTTTCCATGATGCAGCAAACATGTCGTGAAAATTACCAGAATTTTGACATTGAGTTCCAACCACTGCGTCTTTGGTTACATGATCAAGAGATTCACTAGTGGTGATTACAATAACATCATCATCATCATCGGAATCAATCACAATCGTTTCAATAAACTGCGGTTTCGAACTCGCATTACTGCTATGGGTAGAAGATTTATAAGAACTTGAGCCACACGTTTTAATATGGCTGCTGCTTCTGTCTATTTCATTGGAGATGATGGGTTTAGTTACATTGCCAGCGTTCCTTTTAATAGGGTAAACTGTGTTTATAGCAGCTTCTTGTTCTTGAATGGGGTTTGATGTAGTTTTAAAGGGGCTGGGCTTAGTTACAGTAACCCATTCACTCGACTTTGCAATAGTGCAGTTTTGACTGTAATTGTGTGCAGTAGTATATTGAATCGTATCCGCTATCATACCACTTTGACTGGGGTCCGGTATCGTAAACCATTGACCAGGTTTGGAAACAGTTTTAGACTGGGGGGTGGTATTTGCATTAGAGCTGCTTTGAATGGATTTAATTTCAACGGTAAGATTAATGGGATTTCTTATAATATCTGTGTCACTTTCGAGGGCATGTTTGATCCAGTTTGTTGCTGCATTAATTTCATTTTGATTGATAGATTCAAATTGGATTGAACTAGGTTTGGTTTCAGTTGGACTTTGAGTAAGTTTGGTTACAGTAGCATTTTGAGGGGGTTTGGTTGCAGTGGGACTTTGAGTGGGTTTGGTTATAGTGTCACTTTGAGTAGGTTGTGTCAAAGTGGCATATTGAGTGGGTTTGGTTACAGTGGCATATTGAGTGGGTTTGGTTCCAATGGTACTTTGAGTCGGTTTGGTTACAGTAGCATTTTGAGGGGGTTTGGTTGCAGTTGGACTTTGAGTGAGTTTGGTTGCAGTGGGACTTTGAGTGGGTTTGGTTATAGTGTCACTATGAGTAGGTTGTGTCAAAGTGGCATATTGAGTGGGTTTGGTTGCAGTGGGACGTTGAGTGGGTTTATTTATAGTGTCACTTTGAGTAGGTTGTGTCAAAGTGGCATATTGAGTGGGTTTGGTTACAGTGGCATATTGAGTGGGTTTGGTTCCAATGGTACTTTGAGTCGGTTTGGTTACAGTAGCATTTTGAGGGGGTTTGGTTGCAGTTGGACTTTGAGTGAGTTTGGTTGCAGTGGGACTTTGAGTGGGTTTGGTTATAGTGTCACTTTGAGTAAGTTGTGTCAAAGTGGCATATTGAGTGGGTTTGGTTGCAGTGGGACGTTGAGTGGGTATAGTGTCACTTTGAGTAGGTTGTGTCAAAGTGGCATATTGAGTGGGTTTGGTTACAGTGGGACTTTGAGTGGGTTTGGTTACAGTGGTACTTTGACTGGAATTGGTTACAGTGGCACTTTGAGTGGGTTTGGTTACAGTGGTACTTTGACTGGAATTGATTACAGTGTCACTTTGAGTGGGTTTGGTTACAATGGTACTTTGAGTGGGTTTGGTTACAATGGCACTTGGAGTGGGTTTTGTTCCAGTGGTACTTTGAGTGGGTTTGGTTACAGTGGCACTTTGGGTGGGTATGGTTACAGTTGCACTTTGAGTGGGTTTTCTTCCAGTTGCACTTTGAGTGGGTTTGGTAACAGTGGCACTTTGAGTGAGTTTGGTTACAGTGGCACTTTGGGTGGGTATGGTAACAGTGGCACCTTGAGTGGGTTTGGTGACAGTGGCACTTTGAGTGTCTTTGGTTACAATGGCGCTTTGGGTGGGTTTGGTTACAGTCGTACTTTGAGTGGATTTGGTAACAGTGGCACTTTCAGTGGGTTTGGTTAGAGTGGCACTTTGAGAGGAATTGGTTACAGTGGCACCTTGAGTGGGTTTGGTTACAGTGGCACTTTGAGTGGGTTTGGTTACAGTAGTACGAAAACTACTTGCATTGGTGTTGTAAGATAAGATTATGTTGTCTTCTTCTCCAGTGGCAACGGAGTCCGTGATAGGCCTACAGTTGCGATGTTGGTTCTGTGTTGTTGCAGTGATACACCCGGAAGAGCTGTTAAAGACTGTTACTTGGGGAGACGGCTTGATAATCGGTGGACTGGAGTTCAAAGCGCGCTTATCCACCCCAGATTGGCTGTGCCTGTGCTGGCCATTAAACTCATTAGAATGTAAATCTCGGTTGCTAGGATACGGTTTACACGTGACAACATCATCCGAGAAACGTAGGAAGAATTCGTCACATTTAAAACCAGTTTTGGAAACGCAACAAATTACCACGAAGTTCATTAGTTGAAGAAGGGCGTTTCTGATATCCTTATCATGCGGTTCTAGCATTTTTAAATGATGCACTCTGACTATGCCAATAACATCATCTTTCGGTCTATCCGGAGATAATCTTTGCCAGAATACTATGCATGGGCCACCCTTCTGTCTGTCTGCCAAGCTGGCATCCCGAAAAGTAACGACGTAATTTGGAAACTCTATGTTTAAGTCACTAAACTTTAACGAAGTCAGTGATGAAATTAACTGATCATCAACAGGCACAGGTATTGCCATATCACATTACGTTATAATAATAATAGTCTAGGCCGAACTGCCTAATCAAATTTGCAATACCGGTACCGGTATCTAGGTGTTCAGGTGTTGGGTTATATAGTGATAGGGGCTATATCAGTATATGCAGCTATGGTCTTGTCCCGACTCTAGATACGATACCTATATCATATCGTAAATAAAAAATTTAAAGGCCTACGGCTGCTGGGCTGTACGGTACGGCCTAACGGCAGAACGGTACACAGTCTGACAGGTACCGGTACCGGTACGGGGCAGTACTGGGGAATTATCTTGTTTCATGTTTGGGGGCCTCCAAAACGGGTGTTTGAAAAAGGTGGACTGGACACAGAAAACATGGACAGTGGACAGACCAGTCACGCGAGTTGCGTCATTATGACGCAACTCGCAAAGCTGAAATAGGTGGACATGATGTATTACATCATGTCCACCTTTTTCAGCTTTGTTGTCCACGTTTTTCATATTTGAAAAAGGTGGACAGTGTTGAGAAAGAACAGGCAATGAATTGACCAATCAGATTGATTAGCACATTATAGCAGCTCTGTCCACGTTTTTCAGTAGTTTTCAAGTAGTTCAATAATATGGGGCGAGCCACGAAGTTTTCGAGCTGATAGCCTTGGCTTCAATCTGTCAATATTTGAACGTTAAATTCTAACGCATTTTAACGTTAATTATAATCATATATTCAATATTGTACGGTAGTTATAATATGCTTTATTTACCGTTCGTCTCGAGATATGATATTAAACGACCGAGCGCAGCGAGGGAGGTAATTAAGTCAAATATGGAGGCGCGAAAAGGAACTAAAGTACCGTATTTACTCGAATAAAAGCCCACCATCGAATAGTGTAAGTCGTAGTTATTATTTAGAGTTTAGTTTTTTGTATTCCAGTATTATTAGATTTTGTTTATTCACGAATAGTAACTGCATTATTATTATGAAGCCGACCAGTAGTCGCAACACACAGTAGTTGCTGTTGCTTTTTGGTTGTTATGTTTGTGCTTACAGTATTCTATATTTTCATTAAAAAATAGAACATATTTATTATAAAGTACAGAAGTAATATTAATGAAATTAGTGGAAAGATATATACTACATATTTTTCTAGATTATTATTAGAAACAATAAGAATAGAAGAAACAAGGGTATAATTACTTTCGGGAACGTTTTATGACACACTTTTGGGTTTTACTTTTCAACTTATGCCGTACGTATCCACGTATATACATTACATTGAGCGATTTCACATACGCTTAGACAAATACCGTTTCTGATTGGTCCAGATGATTATTGTTAAGTCAACCTATCTCTGTAGCTGTAGGCCTATTATTACAGACTGGTGCTTAGATCATGGCTTTTCCAGTTAACATTATTCCATTTTGTATAAAACAAGTTATATGGTTGGAGAAAGCTGCTACATGCTGTACTAAGCAGCAACCAATCACGTTTATCCTGTTTAACACAGAGTCAATGAGAATGGAATATTGCAAACATGAAAAAGTTCAGGTTACCATTATTCCATAGGGGCCGTCCAAGTATGACGTCTGCACTTTTCCCCAAAATGTTGACCCCCTCCCTCCCCTAAATCAGATGTCATCAGATAGGCGTTGACCCCCCCCCCCCCCCCCCTAAATCAGATTAAAAAAAATTTGTAATAAACTTAATAGTTTATTACAAAAAAATTTTTATTTTATTTGTTTTTTATTATGAAGATGTTTCATTTTCAGGCGAACCCCAGTACCGCAGTACCCCAGTAGCACGCGTCCTAATCACTGAAACATGGTGACTGGTAACTGAAACAGAAGGTTGTGCTTAGGGGCCTTCGGGGGCTTCGAACAATTAAAATAGTAAGCTATTTACTCTTCTGCTATATCTCTTCTAGCACCTATAAATGAACATGCTGACGTCAGATTTTGGCTGACCCCCTCCCCTCCCCTCATCAGCACGTCATCAGATTTTCCCAACCCCCCTCCCCCCCCTAAAGTGCTGACGTCATACTTGGACGGCCCCATATCTCAGGATCTGTATTCATTATTATCACCCTCCCCTTGCAGCTTGTCTGTTTCATTATACAAGTTATACCGAAAGCAGTCAGGCGTCAGGCAGAACAGGGTACAGCAAATCAAATTATTAAGAATTGAAGCAACGGTAATAATAGCCAAAGCCAATACCGGTACATAATACTATTAATACAGTAGCAGGTTTTATTTATTCAATACTTGAAGAGCCTTAAAGGGGCCTTATTCTTTCTCATGGTAGTTACATGGGAGCAGTAATGAGACGATTAAAAAAGTACAGTAGTGGATGTACAGCAATTTGTGCGATAAAAAATACACAGCAACTTCTGCATTATCAAGACACAAACGAAAAATTGATAAAAGAAGAACCGACACGTTCGTGGGGCCTTCGCGCAGCACGAGGCCCAGTTATTAGATACAAATTAAAATTGAGCGACTGTATCACAAAATCAGGTTTTGAGAAATTTACCCACACCACCAATCAATCAAAGAAAGGGGGACAGTACGTGTTCACCCCCTTTAATCCCCCCCCCCCCCCCAACCTTCCCAACCACCAATACATAACCGGGACATCTACCACCCACGGAAGGGTAGCACGAACTTATTTCCAATCGCACGTTAAATATGCAAAGCCAGGTGGTTTATAGGAATATAATAAACGCAGTACTCGTTTTCATTATAAGCCTCTTTGCGTTCGTCCTGTTTTGTATTTAAATATATTTCTTAAACGCAGGCTGACGATATTTATAATAATAATAACTAGGGATGCGATCAATATGTGAAGCCAGGTGGTTTATATAATAATTTAGTCAACGAGGTACTCGTCTTCATTATATGCCTCGTTGCGCTCGTCGCTTGTCCTGTTTTGTCATAAAATATTTTTCCTAAACGCAGACTGACGATCTTTATACAGTTATAACTATGCGAAGTTTCGAAACTGTGCGATACATCTATGTGGAGATGTGTGAGATGTGTGATACAACGCCAACGCATCTTATGCCGATGTAGTAATATGGGTATTGAAATAATATTAAATCAATGTACACTCTTAAAGCTGCAGCGGAAAAAATGTAGCTAATTTCCTAGGTTACATATAAAATAATAATATTATTTTTAAGAACATTAATTTTACTACTTTGCAAAAATTCAATTAAAAAATAACCAGACATATACATTGTGGAATAAACTATTTCAGATAAGCCTACACAACAGCCATGCCATGGATGGTATTTATGTTATTATATCTGTCATTTACCTGAGATAGCAATACAACACTTATAGTAGAGTCAATACAGGAAGGATGTTGGGATGTTGGAATGCTGCCTGGGCTGGAATAGCAATACTGGTTGCCTATTACAATTTCTCTCTGGTTAGTCTACAGCCACAACTCCAAGCTAGCTCCACACCAGCAGAGACATGACCAATAATCATTCCCAGCAACTAGCTGCTGCCTTACACACACATCCTTCCATCTTACCAGCATGTTAGCCAATAAATGAGCAGTATTTAATGAGAATCAATTTTTTATGACGTTTTAATTACTTTAGATCAATTAAAGACACAATTAATAAAGCAAATCACTTGAACTAATTAAAAACTATAATAGAATGGGGTATGTGGATTACATCTGTATAATTTTTAATTATAATTATTTAAATCTTATACCGTAAAACAATTAATTTCCTTTAAAAGGCAGGTTGAAAATGGTGTTTTTACCGTAATAACTTAATTAACTAATTAACTGCTATTATCTTAGCTTCTCGAAGGCCACAAGGAAATTCTACTTGGAAAATTTCTAAACTTTTGCCAAACAACATGTGTACCAAGTTTGGATAGATTTCATCAAAGATTGGCCGAGTTATTAACGTTTAAAATTGAACACTGCAAAAAAAGCGACAGAACGACAGAACGACACGTTCGTGGGGCCTTCGCGCAGCACGAGGCCCAGTTATTAGATACAAATTAAAATTGAGCGACTGTATCACAAAATCAGGTTTTGAGAAATTTACCCACACCACCAATCAATCAAAGAAAGGGGGACAGTACGTGTTCACCCCCTTTAATCCCCCCCCCCCCCCAACCTTCCCAACCACCAATACATAACCGGGACATCTACCACCCACGGAAGGGTAGCACGAACTTATTTCCAATCGCACGTTAAATATGCAAAGCCAGGTGGTTTATAGGAATATAATAAACGCAGTACTCGTTTTCATTATAAGCCTCTTTGCGTTCGTCCTGTTTTGTATTTAAATATATTTCTTAAACGCAGGCTGACGATATTTATAATAATAATAACTAGGGATGCGATCAATATGTGAAGCCAGGTGGTTTATATAATAATTTAGTCAACGAGGTACTCGTCTTCATTATATGCCTCGTTGCGCTCGTCGCTTGTCCTGTTTTGTCATAAAATATTTTTCCTAAACGCAGACTGACGATCTTTATACAGTTATAACTATGCGAAGTTTCGAAACTGTGCGATACATCTATGTGGAGATGTGTGATATGTGGAGATGTGTGATACAACGCCAACGCATCTTATGCCGATGTAGTAATATGGGTATTGAAATAATATTAAATCAATGTACACTCTTAAAGCTGCAGCGAAAAAATGTAGCTAATTTCCTAGGTTACATATAAAATAATAATATTATTTTTAAGAACATTAATTTTACTACTTTGCAAAAATTCAATTAAAAAATAACCAGACATATACATTGTGGAATAAACTATTTCAGAAGCCTACAACAGTATTTATGTTATTATACCTGTCATTTACCTGAGATAGCAATACAACACTTATAGTAGTCAATGTTGGGATGTTGTATTTAAAGAATGCTGTCTGGGCTGGAATAGCATTGCTGGTTGCCTATTACAATTCCTCTCTGGTTAGTCTACAGCCACAACTCCCAGCTAGCTCCACACCAGCAGAGACTTGACCAATAATCATTCCCAGCAACTGGCTGGCTTAAGACACATCCTTCCATCTATGTACCAGCATGTTGGCCAATAAATGAGCAGTATTTAATGAGAATCAATTTTTTACGCCGTTTTAATTACTTTAGATCAATTAAAGACACAATTATTAAAGCAAATCACTTGAACTAATTAAAAACTATAATAGAATGGCGTATGTGGATTACATCTGTATAATTTTTAAGTATAATTATTTAAATCTTATACTGTAAAACAATTAATTTCCTTTAAAAGGCAGGTTGAAAATGGTGTTTTTACAGTAATCAACTTAATTAACTAATTAACTGCTATTATCTTAGCTTCTCGAAGGCCACACGGAAATTCTACTTGGAAAATTTCTAAACTTTTGCCAATCAACATGTGTACCAAGTTTGGATAGATTTCATCAAAGATTGGCCGAGTTATTAACGTTTAAAATTGAACGCGACAGAACGACAGAACGACAGAACGACAGAACGACAGGTTGATTAATGGTACCACTACGCTAAGGCTCACTCACTTCGTGGCTCGCCCCACATTAATTTTACTACTTTGCAAAAATTCAATTAAAAAATAACCAGACATATACATTGTGGAATAAACTATTTCAGAAGCCTACACAACAGCCATGCCATGGATTGCATTTATGTTATTATATCTGTCATTTACCTGAGATAGCAATACAACACTTATAGTAGAGTCAATACAGGAAGGATGTTGGGATGTTGGATTTCAAGAATGATGTCTGGGCTGGAATAGCAATACTGGTTGCCTATTACAGTACAATTCCTCTCTGGTTAGTCTACAGCCACAACTCCAAGCCAGCTAGCTCCACACCAGCAGAGACTTGACCAATAATCATTCCCAGCAAATAGCTGCCTTACACACACATCCTTCCATCGTACCAGCATGTTAGCCAATAAATGAGCAGTATTTAATGAGAATCAATTTTTTATGACGTTTTAATTACTTTAGATCAATTAAAGACACAATTAATAAAGCAAATCACTTGAACTAATTAAAAACTATAATAGAATGGCGTATGTGGATTACATCTGTATAATTTTTAAGTATAATTATTTAAATCTTATACTGTAAAACAATTAATTTCCTTTAAAAGGCAGGTTGAAAATGGTGTTTTTACCGTAATCAACTTAATTAACTAATTAACTGCTATTATCTTAGCTTCTCGAAGGCCACACGGAAATTCTACTTGGAAAATTTCTAAACTTTTGCCAAACAACATGTGTACCAAGTTTGGATAGATTTCATCAAAGATTGGCTGAGTTATTAACGTTTAAAATTGGACGCGACAGAACGACAGAACGACAGAACGACAGGTTGATTAATGGTACCACTACGCTAAGGCTCACTCACTTCGTGGCTCGCCCCACAGGTTGATTAATGGTACCACTACGCTAAGGCTCACTCACTTCGTGGCTCGCCCCACAGGTTGATTAATGGTACCACTACGCTAAGGCTCACTCACTTCGTGGCTCGCCCCACAGCAAAACTAAACCATTTCCACGCTGTCCAGCCTGCCTGCAATGTTCTTTTTGCTACTCTCGTGTCGGGAATGCTAATGCTACAGACAGACCTTGGACCAATTGAATGGATAGGATGTAGCGTTTGCACTACGTCGACAACCGGCAACCAATGCCGACAACGGCAAATATGAAAATGTAACCTGAGTTCGTAACTCTCGTTTATTGTTTTGGTTAGACTAACCTTCCACTGTAACCTGTTCCTTTCCCCCAATTAATAAATAACATTAATTAGCTTAAATAATGGTTGTCGGCGTTGGTTGTCGGCGTTACGGGGCAGCATTTACACCCCGTTTGCACGAAGTGGTTGGTATCATAAAAGTTGTGTGAATAAAACGCAACACGATATTCGGGGTGTGATGAACTGATATGTGAAACCTGCATTTTGCCCACATTGAATATTGCTACGTGGCAAGTACTGAGTCATTGAGTCATTGTATAAGTACAGTATGTTTATTACTAAACCAGACTTAACTATAAATATTTCATTTACAGTACATCATTGTGATTAAACTAATCCACTTATACTGTACTACGGTATTTTTTATTTTTCTTGCATTTATTTATGCCTGGTATTGTACAGTACTGTAGCTTCATTGTTCATTACTTCAGCACTTAGTATTATTGCTTACTGTTAGGGGAATGTCACGATTGGGTTAGGCCTATCTACAGTACATTTTGTTGGGCAGTTTACAGTAGATCCAACTAACGGAAATTCAACTAATTTTACCTCTAACTCAATAATTAAGGCAGTGATTTTTTATGTCAATTTATTTGACTTTTTTTGTCAATTTTTTTTTACGAATTATGCATAATGACTTTTTTTGTCCATTTAATGACTTTTATTGTCAATTTTTATGTATGTATTTCTTCAAACTGTCAGACTGCTGATTTCTGGACTGTCAGACAGTTGATTTCACTATGCCTGTGCCAAAACATTCCATGATTCCATGATTTATAGACTATGAGATAGATTTCCATATGCGCCTGTGGTAAAAAGACTCTATATTTAATAGTTTGTGGTTGTTGTCGATAATCGATTACCACATGACGTAGCAAAACACTCATTTTATAGCCAAAAACAATTACCAATTGATGGAAAGGAGCAGGTTAAGGCCGAGTTTTCTAACCAAAACAATAAACAGTCACTTTACCAAATCAGGGAAAGGAGCAGGTTACAGAGACGGGATTTTCTAACCAAAACAATAAACGATAACATTACCAATTGAGGGAAAGGAGCAGGTTACAGAAGCGGGATTTCCTAACCAAAACAATAAACGATCACTTAAACTAATTGAGGGAAAGGAGCAGGTTACAGAGGCGGGATTTTCTAACCAAAACAATAAACAGTCACTTTACCAAATCAGGGAAAGGAGCAGGTTACAGAGACGGGATTTTCTAACCAAAACAATAAACGATAACATTACCAATTGAGGGAAAGGAGCAGGTTACAGAGGCGGGATTTTCTAACCAAAACAATAAACGATAACATTACCAATTGAGGGAAAGGAGCAGGTTACAGAGGCGGGATTATCTAACCAAAACAATAAACGATCATTTAGCTAATTGAGGGAAAGGGGCAGATTACAGAGGCGGGATTTTCTAACCAAACTGTCAACGTCTGAGAATGTACGAATCCGTATATACCCTTTATTGGACGAACCTCTTGGCCGTCCGATCCTTTGGGCTAAAAACGGGTCGTTGTTTTCGCTATCATTGTGACTACCGGTATCAAACGGTAACGGGGTATAACATGTATAAGTAGTTTTTTCGAGTACGGATGAGTTTATGAACTGATCTGTGCTGTTGGAAGTAGTGGTGCCGCTATCCGTAACACTACTCAGACAGTAGTCATGATCCATTATTGATTATAAAACTATTACAGTAATAGGCCTAAATTATGTGAAAGATATATCCACATTTTCCACAATCCAGTTTCGCCTATCAATTATTTAAAATTTATTAGCACAACCGGTAGGCCTACCATTACCGTATTTAAATGGTAGGCTACACAGTAGGCCTATAGCAGTACCAGTGCCGGTACCGGTACTAAAATACAGAATAACATTATACTTTTGGATGACATAAAAAATCAAAAAAAATTGACAAAAAAAGGATAAAAATGGACAATAAAAATTATTGTGAATAATTAATTAATCTATGGCGATATTTCAGACCTGTAATGCAAGCGAAGCTCTTGATATTAATTGTACCATGATTGAGAGTTGTCACAAATTGAATGCCGTACAGCCGTAGCGATAATAATATAAACAGATACAGACTAGTCGCAATACGTTTCCTCTAAAGGGAAACACAATCGCCAGACTTGAGCCCTTACATAAATAATTAGTCAGACATTTACTTGTTGTATTGTGCCGCCACATCCTCCCGGTACTGTATATAAGTGAAATATAATAGATGATCAATTACCGTAATAGACTGAGCGAAACATTGAGCAAATCAATACAATAGTGGGAAAAGGGGAATAGAGTGATACTGTACACTAGAACGGCCTTCCGTTGGAGGTACACTAGCGCAATTATCGTTTCAGTGTTTCAGACTGGGTGTTTTTACTCGCTTCCTTACATGGTTTATTAAACATCGGAAAGAGTCAAAATATATAAAAATAGAGATTAAAAACGTCTTTTTTGTCAAATGCGCTAACACGTTTTAGGGGTAATGGTGAAAAATATCGAGACTTGAAAAATATCGAGAGTAAAAATATCGAGAGTAAAAATATCGAGTGTTGAAAATTAACGTGATTAAATAATATCGAGAGTAAAAATAACGCGAGATGAAAAATATCGAAAATAACGAGTGTTGAAAAATATCGAGTGTTGAAAAATATCGAGAGTAAAAATATCGAGTGTTGAAAAATATCGAGTGTTGAAAAATATCGAGAGTAAAAATATCGAGAGTAAAAATATCGAGTGTTGAAAAATATCGAGAGTAAAAATATCGAGAGTAAAAATATCGAGTGTTGAAAAATATCGAGAGTAAAAATATCGAGTGTTGAAAAATTTCGAGTGTTGAAAAATATCGAGAGTAAAAATATCGAGAGTAAAAATATCGAGTGTTGAAAAATATCGAGAGTAAAAATATCGAGAGTAAAAATATCGAGTGTTGAAAAATATCGAGAGTAAAAATATCGAGAGTAAAAATATCGAGTGTTGAAAAATATCGAGAGTAAAAATAACGAGTGTTGATAAATATCGAGTGTTGAAAAATATCGAGTGTTGAAAAATATCGAGAGTAAAAATATCGAGAGTAAAAATATCGAGAGTAAAAATATCGAGTGTTGAAAAATATCGAGTGTTGAAAAATATCGAGAGTAAAAATATCGAGAGTAAAATTATCGAGTGTTGAAAAATATCGAGAGTAAAAATACAGTATTGCATTTTGCTTGAGCATTTTATTTAGAATTATGGAACACTATTGCAGTGCATGGGTTACAACAGTGCAAGTGAATGGCATTAATGCATCTTGGGTACCCATTTACCAGATTTATTATACTAGCTAGTTTTTGCTATTTTTTAAATAAATTGTATAAAAGAAATGCTAGCTATAAATTTTGATAAATATTTTTGTTCTAGAACACATTTTTTAGTTCTAGATCATATTTTTAATTTTTTTAAATAGCTAGTATTTTCTACATCTTTTTATAAATGTTATACTGTAGAACACGTGAAAGCTACCAAATGTTGATAAATTTTTTGTTCTAGAGCACATTTTTTTGTTCTAGAACATTTTTAGGAAAAAAATTATCATACAACCCTTATTTAAAAAATTTTTTACTATCGATATTTTTATCTCGATATTTTTCAACACTCTATATTTTTCAACACTCGATATTTTTACTCTCGATATTTTTCAACACTCGATATTTTTACTCTCGATATTTTTCAACACTCGATATTTTACTCTCGATATTTTTCAACACTCGATATTTTTACTCTCGATATTTTTCAACACTCGATATTTTTACTCTCGATATTTTTCAACACTCGATATTTTTACTCTCGATATTTTTCAACACTCGATATTTTTACTCTCGATATTTTTACTCTCGATATTTTTCTAACTCTCGATATTATCGTTATTTTTCAACACTCGATGTTTTTACTCGCGTTATTTTTACTCTCGATATTTTTCATGTCTCGATATTTTTCAATATAACCGTTTTAGGATGCCAGTAATGTAATGTTGCTCATTGTTGCTCATTGTTACTCTTTGTTGTACTTTATTATTGCTCATTGTTGCTCATTGTTACTCTTTGTCTATTTGTTGTACTTTATGATTGCTCGTTGTTGCTCATTGTTACTCTTTGTTGTACTTTATTATTGCTCGTTCTTGCTCATTGTTGTCCGTTGTTGCTTATTGTTGCTCGTTGTTGTTCGTTGTTGCTCGTTGTTGCTCATTGTTACTCGTTGTTGTACTTTATTATTGCTCGTTGTTACTCATTGTTGCTCGTTGTTGCTCATTGTTGCTAATTTTTACTCGTTGTTGTACTTTATTATTGCTCGTTGTTGCTCATTGTTGCTCGTTGTTGCTCATTGTTGCTCGTTGTTGCTCGTTGATGTTCATTGTTGCTCGTTTTGCTCATTGTTGCTCATTGTTACTCGTTGTTGTGCTTTATTATTGCTTATCGTTGTTGCTCATTGTTGCTCATTGTTGCTCGTTGTTGCTCATTGTTGCTCATTGTTGCTCGATGTTGCTCATTGTTGCTCGTTGTTGCTCTTTGTTTCTCGTTGTTGGTCATTGTTGCTCGTTGTGCATTTTACTGTTTTAGCACCTACCAACATACTGACATACGTTGAATACAGTAGTAGGATCTAAGCACCTGTATTATTACAGTACCGTCTGACAGTCTGACCGTGGTGTTTTTGCTTTACAGCATTCAGGCAGTACTGCAGTTGCAGTATAATTGCTGTAGTCCACATTATATGGAATTAATAACATCAGTTTCTATATAACTCGAAGTAGTGTTGGAGTAGGCGTGGGTAAAATAATGTAGAAAGAAAATGAATAATGGGAAACGTAATACAGTAATAAGGTGATAAGGCAAAGGTAAAGGTAATATCAGAATATATAATACTGATTTGCTCTGCCCTATTGCTGTATTGCCTATGTTGATACAATGCGATGGTGACGTTGAGATTCCACCTACGTATCTCTAGGCCTATACTGTAGGCTCTATACAGTCTGACAGTATCCAGTTGGCGCAGTTGGCCTTCAGGCCTTTGTTGTATACGATTTGCCGAAACGCATCTATCAGTTTGCCTAAGCGCATCCTGTTAACAGTTGCCGAAATGCAACTATGAGTTGCCGAAATGAAACTATGAGTTGCCGAAATGCATCACTCAGTTGCCGAAACGCGGCTCTAATCAGCTAATGCTACTATCAGACTATCAGTTGCCGAAACGCGACAACACCCAGATGCCAGAGGCCCCGCCAAAATATTTATTTTCCCATTTGTCCAGCGCGATTTTGGCTGTCTCTGGACAACCCCTTTGGCAGGAAGTTTCTAGCTACAGTGTACCTACTGGTCTGCTGGCTGGCTGGTGAAACCAGTACTGCAGTACACTCCTTCAAAATTGAAATTGCGTTGGCGCAACACAATATTGTTTCAACCGTTCAATGTTCGGCGCGCTTAAAAATTTAATTTGCATCGGCGCTCGCGCTCCGCAGCTTGGCGCATATAAAAATTGATCGGCGCGCCATCCGTCGCAATTTTTGGATGGATTCCATACAGATCTGTATTTAAACCTGATTATCTCAAAAACGATGCTAGCTATTAACACGAAATTAACTGATTTGGATTCCTCATTAAAAACTGCATAGGCTATCCACCCTACAGTCTGACAGTCCCACCCCACTGAAAATCAAATTATTTTAAAATTTGTCTTGACGGTGTACGGTATTTCTTTCTTAAATTTGGTTTTTCTCAAAACAATATTTTCAGGTTGACAGACCGAACGTAATCAGGCTCGAATGTAGCATAGCTTTTATGAATCGAACGTAACATCAATTATGTTACAATGGATCCTATAACTATGTTACATTCGATCTACAAATTACTAAGCTCGAATGTAACATAGGCCTACATTTATTTCAGTTGTGTTTTGATTTCAGGAGTTAACCAATGAAATGCTTCGTTTATTTACAGGAAGAAACAGTTTGGTGAGTACAAAACAAAGACCCAAGACCCAATTAAGTCACCTGCATAATCTTGTAAGTAACATGTGTTAACTTTCGTTTATTGTTTTGGTTCCACCAACACGCCTCTTTAACCTGCTCCTTTAAATGGCAATGTTACATTCGGGCTTAGTAATTTGTAGATCGAATGTAACATAGTTATAGGATCCAATGTAACATACTGACATAATTGCGGTTACGTTCGATACGTAATGACTATGTTACATTCGATCCTGATTACGTTCGGTCATGTATCCCCATACGTGTAAACAGCGATTAAAAAGAAGTTGCTCCAAGTAAAGTTGATAGTTGCCGAGAAAGTTGCTCTAAAAGTTGCCACATGTAAACAGGCCTTAAGCGCTTTAGGCCAGACTGGAATCCATGCACTTCAGCACTTTGCGCCGGATTAATCCGGCGCACTTTGCAATAAAAGCGCGCCAATGTGGCGCGTGGCGCGCTCGAAAATCGTAAAGTGCGCCGACTTTGGCGCGTGGCGCGCTCGAAAATCGTAAAGCGCGCCGGCTTTGGCACGTGGCGCTCCCAAAAATAAAAACCGGCGCCGATTTGTTTGTTTACAGGTTTAACAATTAGGCTATGGAAGTGACTTAAAAATTGCATTAGCTGTTTAAAAATTTCGGCTCGCTTCGCTCGCCTTTCTTTTTCTGTTGTATGGTTCAGTTCAGTGGTTATGGTTAGGCAACTGTTGTATAGGGCAGCAGGGACTGGCAGACTAGTACAGCAGTACTGACTGACTGACATTGACAGATTGGTTACACTCCCTCAAAATTGAATTTGCATGGGCGTGGCGCTCTTCAAAATTGTTTCAATGTATTGGCATTGGCGCGCTTAAAAATTTAGTTGGCGCGGGGTTTCTTCGAAATTGCATCGGCGTGCTTAAAAATTTAGGCAGTTAGGAGGCGCAGGGTTTTTCTTCGAAATGGCATCGGCGCGCGGCGTGCATAAAAATTGGTCGGCGCGCTATCCGGCGCACTTTTTGGATGGATTCCATACAGGGCTTTAGGTACCTTTTCGCATTCACTGACACATATATTGCTTTAGCCTACCGTATATAAATATATATATCAATCTGTCAATTATATCAATTATATTATAAATATATCAATTACCAGTAATATAAGTATATATAAATAAATATCCATACCGGTATACTAGTCAGCTAGTATTGTTCTGTTGTTGCCCAGCTACTTACTTATAAGCTAAACAATATATTCCAGAATATTGTGCCAGGCCATGATTGTGCATTTATTAACAGATTAAACAGTTAAATAGATTAAGTGGCCTGCACCTGACAGGCTGAAGCAAATACATACATGCAACTTTCGACGGCCCATATCTCAGGCTCAGCTATTTTCCAACCAAATTCAAATGATTTACATACTGACATACAGCTGTACAGATATATTGACATTGACATATGCATTTGGAATCCTTGCACGGCCAGCTTTCCATGCTGCCATGTCCATAATTCCGGGGCATGGTGTAATGAATGAGTCCCTGACTGCCTGATGGCTGATAGAGTGATAAACTTATTTATAAATTATAATGTTATTTTTAGCTTTTAGGCCTCTACTTCTGTACTTTATCTTTTTACAATGCAATTGAAACCTACAGTATTGTTTATTGATTTGGAATATTAATAGGTATTTTACTTTGCGATGAGCACTAAAGATAAAACAAAGAGCTACACTTCCAAGGGGTCGGCGGTTACTCGCAGACGAAGACGACGGAGTGTTACTGACGACGTCCTGCCCTCAACCTCATTACCACCCTGCGTCGACGGACCACTTAAATGCTTCGTTCGTGTTTGTATTAGCAATCTCCGATGGCTCGTCCCAACCCCTCAAGACGACTGCCAGGCTCATGTCCGCTTACAGTGGTGGGGCGAAACTCCATCCTCATTTACAGTTTTTCGACCTACAGTATTTCCTAAAACAACTATAAAATTTCGGAAGCAAACAACTTCGAAATTTCCAGTTAAGTGCAGCTCTAAGCAGCTCATTGCATACTTTCGAGATATGAGTAGCGTTGTGTTGGATGTTGTTATCGGCCCTTCTTCTAAAACAGTAGGCAGGTGCCACATAAACACTATATCCCATCTGAGTGAGTACAACCCGATAAAGGGAGCATTTCCTGTGTTCTCAGGAGATGGTTACAAAGTAGCCGACATATCCGCCTCATTTTCGATTGTTTCTTTGAATTATACGTCATCGGCTTCTGGTACAGAAACCAGTTTGGATCTTTCCAATGCCCAATCATCTGTGGTTTTAGCTTCCTCTCTAGATGCGTCGCCTTTAGTAGATGTCAATCAATTTCGCGATGTGAAAGATAAGAGCAAACAGGCCAGTCCCAGGGCCGGGATGTTCCAACGCGAAAAATGTGTCGATTTTGTTCAGTCGAAGCAACTTCCATCGCCGTCGTACAACGACACGGCGGCTAATGTTCTTGATAAACATTACCGATCGCCGGCCTACACAAATCCTCAGTATTTTACTGCCGCTACGCATTACAATGAAAGTGAAAGTAAATCTAGACACAATTTAATTTCCATTCTGCTTGATAAAGGGTCCCAACTTCAGCATTTGGTGTCGCCAGCTGACAGGGATCGCGATTTGTTTACTACCGGCGAGTTCAACGCGTATAAGTCTCCATCTCAGTACGATCTACCGAAGGGGGCGACTTTAATAAACTCCAGTTTATCATCGGGTTACTCGTTTAGTGACAACGAATCGTCCGATCCCAACCCATTGGCCATCCTAAACGACGCCGTTAGTGGGAAGGCGAGACGCAACAGATCTGTAGGAGAGATGCCGCGTTCCCGCTCTAAGTTAAACAAAGCGAAGCGTGGAACGCGCGGGGAGTTAGTTCCACATCATCCGAGTTCCACGGATGAAGCCAGTTGCGATTCCGATGTCAGTTTGTGTATCAATTCGTCGTCGTCGTCTCTAATAGCTGATGATCTGAATGCCTCGGTTAACAGCAGCGATAATGAAGGAATCATTGTGGAACGGCTCGCTGTTCTCTCCAAGGTTTCATTAGCGAAGGTTTCCATCGATACTCTGAAACTCCTACGTAATGGCGACGCACTTCCGTCTCCCAGAGCCCATAGAAAGGGAAAACCTCCTCGCCCTAAGCCCAAATCATCCTACGTTCTACAATACAGTTTCCCAACGTCCAATACAGAAGGGCGTTCCTCATTGGAGACAGTCACGTTCATCGGGAAACAAGTAAAGAGGAGTTCCACGGTGGTCTTCGATCACTCGGGATCTTTCTCGGTCTCGTTATCCGGAAATGCTTTACGGACTTGGTGGAAATCCGCCATCAAATTCAAGGTTTACATCAAGTCGCGGTCGCCTAATTCATCCGCGAAATTGGGTACCGGTTTAGTTTTTCTCCGACCTGTTATTTTGGATTGTAACTTAAAGCGTTTCATTGATGTTGACGTTTTTACCGGCGGCACAACCGGAGAAAAAATCGGAACTTTGAAAGTTTCTATTCAACTAGAAAGCGATGATAGAAAGTTTCCCAATTTACTCGCAAAAATGCAAATGGCAGAAAAACCTGACGCCCCTTCGCCTCTAATAATTAGCGTAAATGAAATCGACAATGGAAAATCATTGAATTCTGAGTTGAAGAATCAACGAACTCCTGCAGAAGGGGAAGTTACGAGATTAGAACAAGGGCAGCGCGTAAAGAGCGCCCAGGATGCAGTCCGATCGCCCCTCCCCCTTCACATGTACCTCTCTATACCGGCCGGGAGTGTCACCAAAGCGATTCAGGCTAACTGCTACATCGTCTGCAAACTATCCCTTGTAGAGGATGACATAAAGTCGGTGGTTTGTTGGGGAACCAACGAACCCAACTTCCGTTTATTGCAAGTTTTACCGATTACTATAGACGAGAAAACATTGCTGAGTTGCAAGGATAACTTTATGGTCATCGAGATGTGGAACAAAGCGACAATGGCTGAGGAAGATCGGATTGTAGGGATTGTTAAGGTTTCTCTGCACCAGTTCTATCTCTCGTTCAAGGCGAGACAGACCGCAGAGACCCTTTTGGGTTCCGTCTACCCCGTTCTGGCTAGCGACATCGATCAACCTATTGTTAATCTGTTTACCAACGAGGACTTGGGATCATTGAATGTTGTCTTCGCAATCGGTACTCAGGAACAAATAAACAACCTCCATCAGGCCAAATGCAATGGGTCTTACCAAACTAAAGCCACAAACGATTATACACAGTCTGGGGGAAGCTTTGCGAAGTCAATGAATGAACATGAGATTGAGATTAATATAGAAGGGCTAAGAGGGCTCAACCGAATGGGGGAGACCCTCTGGGGAGAGAGCGATTGCTACATTATTTACTACATTCCAGAACAGCAGGCGGATGTCAATTACAAAACTATAAATAGCCCTTTGTCAATAAAAGCCAAACAGACTGCCACGACTCTTTCTATGCCCAACGCGACGTTTAATCATGTCAGTAAACATAAATACATGTTGGAATCCGGCCAACCCCTCCAGAACTCCCTGACTTCCGCCCATTCCGTATCAGGTAACGCATTCACCTTCGAGCTTTGGTGCCGCTATTACTACCCCAATGTTAGGGACATACTCATCGCCAAGTGCCAAATACCCGTTTCCAAGGTTTGCGCGTTGGTTACAATGAACCAGTTGAAGTCCCGAATGTCTGCGTCGACATTCGCTCTGCCGCTTGTGGCGCCTGGGTCCGCCGATGGCTGCGGCACGCTGGACATCGTCGTCAAGTACCGGAAGTCCAAGGCGAACCCCGAGTTGCTATCCGAGGAAGGGATTCAGCGTGATTTGGGTGACTCGGCGACGATTTCCGTGACTGTATCCCGCGCCTGTGGCCTCCAAGCGGCCGCGCGGGAAGCCGCTCTGGTCCACAACGACCTCCAATATGCCTCCGACGTCGGGGTTAACTCCTACGTTAAGATCTCCCTATCGTATCTCTCCGATGAGGAACACCGCTGCACTAGAACAATTGCGAGGTCGTTCACCCCCAGTTACTACCACACGGTTGACTTTACTTCGCCCATAACGGTATCCAACAAGGAGACCTTCGTTAGTCTGGCTGAGTTATTGGAGTCCAGTTACATAACCCTGGAGGTTTACCATCAGACGAGCGATAGCGACCCCGAATCCCTCAGGAATCCCAGAGTTATACAGAATCCGGATTACCTGTTGGGAGTCTGTACCATCCCGCTCTCCGAGTTGCTGCTAAAGTCTTCCGGGATAAAGGGTTGGTATGCAGTTAATTCCGCTCCTTATTGCCATCCATTGACTTCAGAACGAGTCGAAGGCTGCAACGCATTGGGCGTCCTCGAGTTGTCCGCTAAATTCGCCAACGAATCCGATCGCGAGATTGTATCGGAAGCGGGTCGCCATTCCGGGTGGTCCCCAACCCGCGATCTCAGTCTGTGGGCCGAGGAAACCCGTCCGGTATCGATGGAGTTCCACGTAAATATTAAGCAGGTTTATTTCCCGGAACATTTAGCGACGGCGTTTAAACAACCGGTTTTCCACCAATCGACGCGATGCTACGCGCGATACAAGTTGTTCGATCGCGACGCTACGCTCACCAAACACTTTGGGACGAACCCTGCAACCCAAGGAGTCCAAGTCTGTCGAATGAACGTCTCGAATAAGTTTAATCTTCCCGTTGATTCTCAACTTATTTGGTATTTGGCTGAAGAAGCTCTAGAGATCCAGTTTTGGGTGAAGTTTGGAACCGGTTCCCATAGGGATAAACTAATCGGCAGCTGTTGCGTTCAACTGCTCCCATTGGCTACGTCAACCCGCTGTTTCCAGCGGATTGTGGAACTCATTCCGTTGCACAGATCTGATCAACCGGATATGTTCGGGGCCGCCGCGGATATTGAGTTGGTGATGCAGCCCGGCAAGGATTCGCTAACTCTCGAAAAAGAAATCGCCCCGCAGGACGATAAATACGAGGTGGATTGCAGGGAGCAGTTCGACGATGTGGAACGCTCGCAGAATATAATCCCCGACTCTGAAACATTCTCAGCTACGATATTCATCGACCGCGCATTGCATTTACCGTATCAGGGGGAGTTCAAACCCTCATCCTACATTTCCTTTCAAAGTAAAGCCGAAAACAGGATTTATAAAACTGAAATTATCTGCGACAACTCGAATCCAGTCTGGGAATACCAAGTGGATGTGAGACTTCCGTTGGAATTACTTTCCGGTGAATTGAGTCTGGTGCTGAAAATCTGGCAGGTTAATCTCCACAAGAACGATAAATCCTGTTACGAGCGGGTTCTAGGGTTCACCTCGTTCGATTTGTCTCCACTAACATCGGGATTCCATCAGCTATCCGGCTGGTACAACATCACGGACTTCAGCGGGAAGTCCCACGGGCAAGTCAAGCTGTCGCTGACGCCAGACAATGATATGGACAACATTGCAAAGATAAAACAATACGAGAGAATCCAGAAGTCGTATACTAAGGCTCCAACTCACGTATCTATTTACTCGGAGTTGAAAGAAACTGCCGTTAAATCATTTACTTCTGGGGTCTTCAACACCGCTATGCCAACCGCATCTATATTGGGTAATGAAACATCGGAAAGTTTACGAGAAGTTTTGTCGAAAAACCTTCAAGATCTGGATAATATAACGGCGCGAATGCGTGGCTCGTTGGCCGGTAAAATAGTCCCGGAAGTGGCGAGAGTTGAATACCATTCGTCACCAGTGAAAGATTGCGGTGAGTTTCGTCCACCTCTTCTAGACCACAGTGATGTATGTGATGTTGATCTCTGCAAACCATTGAATTTTCAATCAGAACTCCAGTCCGATCCATCCCGGTTCGCGTCTATAATGGCGAGAAAGGATTACATTCCCCAGCACCCGATGGTGAGAAACGTTAGTAAGACGCAACAAAGCCCTCGTTGTAACCAAGGGAAACCCCCCGGTCTTATAAATGGCCGAGTGGGCACTGTATCGAATGAAATACATGGCGAACACAACTCAATTACATCTCCCAGTTGTTTCAAACCAGATGTTGATGGTACCGTTTATAGAGAAGGATTGGTTGTTGACACTGACGTTGGTGGTAGTAATGCTGATTTTGGCATTATTCACGATTCAGATAAATATTTGTTGAATGGTGATATTGTGGAGGATGATACCAGGGATCCCGGTAATGATACGACGCGTTGGGAACTTACTGGTGAGTTGGATGTCAGTGCCGAAGTTGTTGAAGATAAAACGCCGGTACCGACTAGTTCCAACGGTGACAGGAACCGCGATGACGTATTGTTTAGCCCTATTGAGCGTCTGGAATCACATTTTGATGTTGAGGAGCTTGAAAATGAATATTTGAATAACAATGATGATGTACTTGATAATAATAATGATGACGTTGAAGATATTGTTATCGAGAACGATTCCGTCCCGTTTCCTGAAGATTTCGAAGAAGTCGTGAAAGAATCGGAATCTACAGCTTCTGGTGGGACTAATAATGTTGTTGAATCTGGTTTGGAATCTATTCCAAATCATTGTGATGGTTCAGTAAGTCCGGAACTATTGGTTGATAACTTCCGAGATACAGCCAACGATGTTATTCCGGCTTACGATATCGAATCCTCTCCACCTCGTAACGAAGTTGAAGTTCTCGTTAGTAATGAACTTGGGGATGATTCCCTTGATTTCTTTAATATCCTTAACAAACGCGATTCCGCCACGGAAACTTTAAATGAACATAATGTTGACTCGGAAGACGTAGTGAGTGCCAATGCGGTTGTCGTTAATAATGTAGATGATAAGATTGATCCCGGTCCGCAGGTTGGTGACGACTTCCTACCAACCGGGTTCCAGCCACGACCCCCCAACTTCTTTATACCCTCAACTGAACTCGTCGCCTCCATGCGGATGTTGTCGGAACGCTCTCATACCGAGGGGAACGTTCCTCATAATAATCCCAGACGTCTACCATCCACTGGAACCGCTGACGAGGCCAAACGAATCGCCAAAATATTCAATAATAAACTCCGTTTATGAAATTATAATTTCTAGAAGCTAAACATTAACTTACGCAACCTCGGGTGGGGGGGGGGGGGGGGGGTTATGGGCTGTACTGATACCGGTTCGCCACCTGTTTGTTCATTAGGTCTGACCTTCTTTGGTTCAGTTGGTGGGGTTCTCCATCTCCAGTCAATGCCGGTGTAGCCGTAGACGATATTGGGGTGGAATAACTTCGACATTGAAGAGGAATTATAATAATTAACGAGAAAAATACATTACTATTTTTATTTTTTTTTGCTTCTAATAAAAACGACGTCGCCGTGAAATGACTTTTTGTTTATTATAAACAGTCAACCAAAAATAATTTCGACAAGAAATTACGTTTAGAAAATAATGCCTGTTTCGCATACTTAATACTTATTGTACATAATATTAAAACAAACATATTTTCGAACTGTCATATTTGATATTTATTTATAATTAATTTAGACATTTTGTAAGATTTTCAGTCATAGTGGTTTATTTTCACATTGCTTTATATTTCGTATTAAATAACGTGACTGATATTTTATATTTAAACGTATGATAACTGAGTTGGGATACCTATATATTGCCTTTTGTTCATATTATAAGACTTACTGTGTGTCAAATTGGTACTCTAATAATGTTTTGTTTTATCTTACGTTATTTACTTTCCTTAAGTACTTTATAATTAATTAATTATTCCTACAAAATGTTGTAAATATGGAAATATTTGTACTTCTACCATGTTTAGCAAGTTGACAATCAATTGTTTTCGCGAATGATAAAATGTATCTATTGCCGTGGAGACTGAGTCTTAACACTATTTATTTTTAATTTAAAATTCACAAATTTATAAAATTCCATAAACACAGGTAGGTAATACAACATTGTTTGGCCCCTTCCATCCCACTGTTTTATTTTTGGTTATAAGTTAACAAGTCCGTTTGATTTCTATAACGACGTGTCCTTGTTGTCTTAATTGTTTTACAGTAATAAATAATTTTAGATTCGAAATGGTCGGCAAATGGTTGATTTGCTTTTTATATATTGAATAATACCAATAAATTATCCATATTTTTTATTCAGGGATATAGAACTTTGTACGACTACTAACTAACAGTTATCATCGAAGCTTCGCACTGTAGTCTTATAAAGTGGTAATTTACAAGACTAAGTAAATATTAAATTACTTTATTTAGCCCCATATATTATTGATTTAGTTCTGCCAAGTTCATTCAGTAGCAGATGTCGGCAGCGTTCAGGAGCCTGCTCTTGAATTTTATGTGCCTTTTTTTTAAGTGACATGGGGGGGGGGTGGGGGGGGGGGGGCGCTTCACGCAAATCCCATCTCGTCAAATTAATATCTTAACTCACTCAATGTTAAATTATCAATTAAGTGAAAGGAGCAGGTTACAGTGGCACATCATTCTAACAATAAAATAAACAACAAAAATTCTAACAATAAACAAAAGTCAAAGAATGGGTTACACTTTTATTTTGAGAATAATCAGCTGTTATTTGCGTCGATTTCCCCTGGAGAGGGATGAATTTTGATTGCGAAGACCCCCCCCCCCCCCCCCCCCCCCCAGAACCACCACCATCCCCTCACCATTTCTGAATTTTAGACCTCAAGTTTTATTTAAGCTTCCGCATAAAAGCTGTACCTAAAGCAAAGATATACCCAAAGGCGGTGTAATGTTTTTTTATACAATTTTGAATGTCTGTTAAGTTGATAGACTTGGTTCCTACTTTTATATACGTTAGTTTTTTTTGTATTTATGCGTGATTTAATTATATTATTTAGTATTGGAAATATTTGTATTTTTATATTGATTTTATACCATTGGAAGTATGGAATAAGAAAATTGTCTAAGAATGTAGTATTATTATTATCCTCAAACTGTTTTGTTATAAGAAATGTTTCGCATTTTATATAATCGAGTGAGAATGGGTATCACAATGAAAGTCAATAATGGCATTTCATAATATGATTCTTGATAAGAATTGAAACCGACACTCAAAGTTTATAGTTCCTGCTATAAAACAATACAGATACTCGCAGCTTCTTATACACTTTTCCCAGGCGAGTGTCGGCTGTTCGTGTTGCAATAATTTCGAATTGGCTGAAACACCGGTATTTTAATTTCGCGATGTTGTATAATAAGGATTTTAACATTATACACGACAATAATTTATTGCTACCACCAAGGATGTTAGTTACGTTACGTTACGGTATCTTTTCAGGAATACCGTAGCTCAATATTTTTCCGTAACGTAAACCGTAACGTAATAGCTTTTTCAATACCGTAACGTAATATTACTGTATATTTTTATCGTAAACCGTAACGTAATAGCGTAATATTTGTTTTATCTACCAAGCAATCATTTTGGACAAAAAAGTAAATCTTTCAACAAAAAACTTCCACTTGAATCTTCTAGCTATTCAATATAAAGCTAAATGCTTTTAGGTTTTGTTTGTCTGTACGCGGTATCCTTATAGCCAGCTTCCTGGCTTCTCCAGTTATTTTTGATGATGTTTTAATTAATAATTAATTAATTAGTTTAATTAAGTTTAATTAAACACTAAGTTTTAATTAATGTTAGGCTAACTAGGGCTACTGACTTAACCCTTTATTGCACCGAGCTGACGATTTTAATCAGACAATCAAGCCAATTAATTTGCAGACGATTTCTGTCTGTTCAGCTGTCTGTCTGTCTATCTGTCGTCTGTTTGTCTCTCTGTCAGTCTCTCTGTCTGTCTATATGTATGCATGCTTGATGGTTCATCGGTCTGTCTCTCTGTGAGTCTGTCTGTCTGTCTGTCGTTCTCTCTGTCTATCTGTCAGTCTGTCTGTCTCTCTAATCTAATCTTTAATTACCTAATTAAATAATTAGCCTAATCACTTATTAAATTATTAAACGAATTAAATCATTAATTAGCTCTAAATAACTCTGTCTTTCTATAACAATCAATAATTACTTAGAAGTGACAAACAATAAGGCTTTTACAAAAGGAAAACCTAATTGCACAGTTCAGTTCCATTTTCCACTACTTTCCTTTACTGCACCCTGTTGCTTATAAGCAACACGGCTTATTTTGTGCCTTAGAATTACAAATGAACCTGTATATTTGCAAAAATACATATAATAGGTGCAGGATATACAAGAAAATACGTTAGTATTTTTTTTGGCACCATGAAATTATCGCAGGAATAAAAAAAGCCGACATAAAAACACCTATAAACTATCTTTCCCCTATTTTCCTATCAGCATTTTTGAATGTTAACTTACAACACAATTTAAACCTCCCACCCAAGTCTCTTCGTTTTTATTGGATAATTTAATTATCCTACTATAAGCTACAAGGTGCAGTAATGGTTGGTTGATGGTTTTTCTATGAGATAAGACCGATAATAGAACTGTTAGTTGCTTAAAAGCAACAAGTGCAACAAAGGGTTAACTATTTATACTGAGTCTCTGCTCTATCCTAGCTGTAGCCTATAACAACGCAGTATGTTGCAATGGTATAGATCATAGATTTACAGGACAGGTTACATGGTAGGCCTACCTACAGGGCTACCGCTACCTGAATGCCTTATTATGACAATCTATTACAACACAAGCCAAGCCGTTCTACCAATTTAAAGTTATTTTTAAGTTAAGTTAATTTGCAATTTCAAAACATTGAAACTATAATTTTCCGATTTTCAGACAAAATTAGGATGAAACTTTAAATATCTATTTGTGGTCCTATGGAATCTGAACCGGTTATTACGTTACGGTATTTTCGGTAATACGCAATTATTTTTTTCGGAATTCAGTAACGTAACGTAATTTGGAAATTATTCCGTAATGTTATATCGTAACGTAAAAAGTTCAGTTTTTCAACCGTAACGTAACGTAATACCGTAACGTAACGTAACGTAAAACATCCTTGGCTACCACTCAGAACTTCATGGGCGGTGTTGTCAAGGGAACATGGCTGTAAAGCTCCCCGATATCTGATGCTAGGAGGGAAGTTAGTTTTTATTAAACGATACTTTAAAGAAATACAACAAATAAACATAAATTTAGTTTTCTACCCTGACTCAAAATTTATAAATATTACTATATCTTTCGCATGGGGTAGGAGGGTGTTACAGTATGATAATAATACCAGGGTATTTTTTCTCACTGTTGTTTCTTGTTATACCGCTGACTGGGCAGTCATTATCTGACTATACCCTATACCAATACCAACAAAATACTAACAGCGTCGGACTTGTGAATAAAACAACTAAATACGGATTTCCAGTTTCCATAATATTTTATTTCCGTCAAATTTATTTTACTTGCTGCTCCACTGGTTACCTGGCAACCGACATAAACAATTGTAATTGCATTCACTAATCAATGGTAGAATGTTATTGAATTGGCATCGATAATCTTATTGCTATTATTGGCGTTTATCAGTAAATGGAGTGGGAAATTTTATTACTCTAAATATTATTTTGCAAATATTTCCTTTATTTTGTTATCTCCCAGTCTTTAAATAATGCCGCCTAGGAAACCGGGTTCTAACCAAAGCCTGACGTCTCAGATTTCAGAGCTGACAAGGAAAATTGCTTTATTGGGTAAGTAAATAATTTATGTTGCCGTGTTGGTTATAAATTACGAACTTCCTTGAGAGTTTGTCGGTTAATTTAGTAGTAACCTAAAAGTTACTAAATCGCCGGTTCATATATTTGCCCGCTATATATTAATTTTAACTTGCATGGAATTACAGACGGCGATAGAAAAGCATATTATGAGAGTGCGGAATGGACGATTAAGAAAAATAAAGAGAAAATAGCGCAACTTAGGAAAGATGCGCGTGAGTTACATAAGGATGCTGCAGAAGCTGACCAGGTAATTTCTAATTTAAATAAAATTATATGAATGGCGTGGACCCCATATGATAGAGATAGTATAAATAGAAATAATCTGCACTGATTTAGAGATTAGTGTTTGATTACTGGTTAGAGAGTTGATATTAACAATTATAATAATAATTATATTTTTTGCAACGTCACTTTTCTATCAGTAGGCATGGCAACAACCAAGGATACCTGGAGTACCAGGTAATCTTGTAGCCAATACATCACTACACAACTAAAGTTTTGTAAGATGATAATTTGGACAAACTGACTCAATATTATTAGTTAAGAATAATCTTACATTGCTGCAAATTATATAAGATATTATTAAAATTTTAAACAATAAAAATTATGGGGTTTGAATATTAAGTAGAACATAGACTGAGGAATCCCGGGTATTTACTTATTTCCTATTTAAAGCAATAATGAGTACATTATTCAATCCAATATTATTTGTTTTTATCAGGGCGACGAGCGCATTCTCGACGAAGCATTCGAGAATAGGTTTGAGGACAGAGCTGCAATGAAGGGTAAGACATCGAGAGAAGCTATAGTGATAATGAACGATAAAGTTTGTGATGATATAAAGAAGCTAAATGCCCTTAAAAACCAAAGTGTAAGTTAATTAATAACACGATACTGAGACTTCTTGGTCGCACGACGTTTAGTGAACCGTATCGTACCGCGTTATGCTGCCAGGTGTATGTAATAATTCGTTACAGGACGTGTTGAGGGGGGGGGGGGGGGGGTGTCAACATTTTCAGACAAACTGTTCGATTCCTCACTCTTAACACCATTTGGTTTATATGTGCATAAGTTATTATTCAACATGTTTTACGAGAATATTTTTATTTTCACTAGGCCTATTTAATACTGTACCGGTAACGATGGTTGTAGGACCTACTTGAAATCCTAAGATTTCATAGTTTTGACTCTTCCAGAAATTGAAAGTTATTTTATAAGATAGAGTAAGGTTGTGGCAACAGTTACAGACAAATTTTTGGAAAAATTATTCTGAGCCGCTAGGTGGTGCTGCAAATTTGTGACAGATAATTTTTAGGTTTATTAGAAATAGTATTAAATTTTATTAAAAACTTTCAAAACGTCATCTTATACGTCATCCCACGGAAATTTTCAGACTCACAGAAAGTTTCAGACCCATTGCTTAAAGAATGTATGTGGTGTCCTACTGTTTTAAAGTTGTAAAAATATATTTCTCAAAAAAAAAATGTTGAAATAGGGAATGGATTTGTTATTATATTCATTAGTATAGTAGTAATTTCAATAGGTGTTACTAAATGGGAATTGTGATATCTCGAAAACTTAAAGAGCTATTGAATAGCGGTATCGTTTTTTGTAACTACATTTAATCGTATCCCGTATTATAATCTATATAAAAACAATTTCTTTGTACCTCACCCTTAAAGTTATTTTCTGCTACAGAAAAGTGCCTCCCAGTTTCATTTATACATACTTTATTGTTACTTAAATTATTTCTTAAACTATTTGATTTAAATATACACGGTATATATATTATTCTGATGTTTTCGATGAATATAATTTTGGATTCAATTAGTTTTGTTTCTCGAATAGGGAATGATAAACCGGCATTCATATTGATTAATATTGTAGTTTTACAAAAGGCGGGAATTCGGTAAACATTATTATCTATTCAGGAAAAGAAAGAGAAAGAAACGGCGGAGAAACGAAAACAATTAGAGGAAATGGAGGAGGCGGAAAAGGAAGTTAAGGATACGGACGCTGGTAAAAACGAGATGGGGCAAAAAAAGCGCCAGTTGGAAAACAGGTAAATAGCGCGGGTAAAAACGAGATGGGGCAAAAAAAGCGCCAGTTGGAAAACAGGTAAATAGCGCGGGTAAAAACGAGATGGGGCAAAAAAAGCGCCAGTTGGAAAACAGGTAAATAGCGCGGGTAAAAACGAGATGGGGCAAAAAAAGCGCCAGTTGGAAAACAGGTAAATAGCGCGGGTAAAAACGAGATGGGTCAAAAAAAGCGCCAGTTGGAGAATAGGTAAATAGCGCGGGTAAAAACGAGATGGGGCAAAAAAAGTGCCAGTGGAGAATAGGTAAATAGCGCGGGTAAAATCGAGATGGAGCAAAAAAGTGCCAGTTGGTGAACAGGTAAAGAGCGCGGGTAAAACGAGATGGGGCAAAAAAGTGCCAGTTGGAGAATAGGTAAATAGCGCGGGTAAAATCGAGATGGGGCAAAAAAAGTGCCAGTTGGAGAATAGGTAAATAGCGCGGGTAAAAACGAGATGGGGCAAAAAAGCTCTAGTTGGAGAATAGGTAAATAGCGCGGGTAAAATCGAGATGAAGCAAAAAAAGTGCCAGTTGGAGAACAGGTAAATAGCGCGGGTAAAACGATATGGGACAAAAAAAGTGCCAGTAGGAGAATAGGTAAATAGCGCGGGTAAAAACGAGATGGGGCAAAAAAAGTGCCAGTTGGAAAACAGGTAAATAGCGCGGGTAAAAACGAGATGGGGCAAAAAAGTGCTAGTTGGAGAATAGGTAAATAGCGCGGTTAAAAACGAGATGGGGTAAAAAAAAGTGCCAGTTGGAGAATAGGTAATTAGCGCGTGTAAAAAAGAGATGGGGGAAAAAAATGTGCCAGTTGGAGAATAGGTAAATAGCGCGGGTAAAAACGTGATGGGGCAAAAAAGTGCTGGATAATTGGTAAATAGTGCGGGTAAAAACGAAATGGGGCAAAAAAAGTGCCAGTGGCAGTTGGAGAACAGGTAAATAGCGCTGGTAAAAACGAGATGGGGCAAAAAAAGTGCCAGTGGCAGTTGGAGAACAGGTAAGTAGCGCGGGTAAAAACGAAATGGGGCAAAAAAAGTGCCAGTGGCAGTTGGAGAACAGGTAAATAGCGCGGGTAAAAACGAAATGGGGCAAAAAAAGTGCCGTGGCAGTTGGAGAACAGGTAAATAGCGCGGGTAAAAACGAGATGGGGCAAAAAAAGTGCCAGTGGCAGTTGGAGAACAGGTAAATAGCGCGGGTAAAAACGAGATGGGGCAAAAAAGTGCCAGTGGCAGTTGGAGAACAGGTGAATAGCGCGGGTAAAAAAGAGATGGGGCAAAAAAGTGCCAGTGGGAGTTGGAGAACAGGTAAATAGTGTTAATACTGTAGACAGTACCTGGATGACGGTATGTGTTGGTTACTGATATAGGTACGGTAGTATGGTTACCGCGTACCGGTAATCAGTAGGCTACAGTTCATGATTCTATATCTAACTGGATTCAACTGTCTGACTATATATATTGGTTAAACTGTAATATAATAACTCGATCAAACTGATTATTATTCACATTTAACAATGGTAGCAGAGCTTACACTTTATTACGGTTTAAATGCGTGATGGCGCAGGCGTGACGGCGCAAGTTTTTACGGTCTGACGGTACATTTGAATTCTGCGTGATGGCGCAGGCGTGATGGCGCTCCAGTTCGACGTTTAACGTTTAACCTCAATTCCGTGATGGCGGATCTGGCGTGATGACGCTTTCTTAATTATTTACCGGTAGGCCTATCGGTATTGTGAGAATCAATTTTTCGCAGGGATTTCTGGCATTCTGAAACTTCTGTACGGTAGCCTACGGTACCGTACCGGTACATTTTAACCTGTCAACCTCACTGATAATTCCTACGAAACGACAGTGCCAGTTGATCTGTACCGTCTGATTGTATAGGCCTAGGTGCTAGGCCTACCGTACCGGTGACTGCAGACAAGGTGTTTCTGGTTACATACTACGATTAACGGCAATCCTGTAATCAGAATATGGCAACGGGTAATAATTCAAATCGTATACCACCTCCCGTATTTGATCCATCTGGAAAGAATCCAAACTATCGTCGGTGGAAGAAAGAAATCTTAGTTTGGGAATCGATAACAGAAACTTCAGCGGCGAAACAAGCAGCTACAGTAATTCTTAATCTTCGTGGTGTTGCCAAAGATAAAGCTTTGGATTTAGACGTTCCCGCATTAGCGGTGGATGGCGGTTTAGCTTCTCTTATTAGACAATTGGATGAAACGTTTTTAAAAGAAAAAGAGGAAGATGCCTACAACAATTTTGTTATATTTCGGAATTTTTGTCGAAATTCCAATGAAAATGTGCGTGACTTTGTGATAAAATTCGAGAGTATGGTGAGTAACCTAAAAGAATTTGGTCTTACGTTTGACGATTCTATTTTGGCGGCCGAATTGATACATAAATCCAATTTAAGTAATAGTGAGCGCAAAATGATTTTGGCAACTGCTAAACTTGAATTTAATGACGTGAAACGACATATTTTGAGAATGATGTCGGATATTGGATCTGGTAATTCCAAGTTAGGCACCGATGAATCGAGATTTGATTCCGAAGAACTAAAAACTGAAATTGCTTTGGAGGCTAATTTTAGGAATAAGAAACCGTCACGTTTTCAATCCAAATCCAACCTAGGTACTGGCACCGGTAGATCGTTTAAGCCAAACTCGATAAACACCAGCAAACTACCTTTACCATTTACTAATTCAAATGTCAAGGGCCCTAATAAAAACAACCGCTGCCGAGTCTGCGATTCGATATATCACTTTCAACGGGATTGTCCCCATAAATCTCAATGTAATGTATGTGAGTCTGTACTCCATACAGATGATCTCTGTCCGCATAATGAATCAGAATCTGATAATGAAAAGATGCTCATTGGGTGTAGAGAAGATTCTGGAGATAATGAACGAAATGTTTACTTTCTTAAACATCTGTTTAAAAATAGCGTGTTTCTTGCAAAACCGACCAAGAAAACTAATAACTTCATTAGAAAAACAACTGACATTTATGCCATTTTGGACACTGCTTGCACGAAGACTGTTTCTGGAACTGAATGGCTTGAAACTTATAAGGCTATATTCAATGTAAATCCTTCTTCTCGTACCACTTATTCAGTATATATATTTGGCGGTGGAGAAGAAAAGATTGCAAAACAGAACTATATTCTTGATATTCCGGTTAATGATATTACGTATAAAATATCTGTTGACGTTATAGAGGGATCATTGCCACTACTACTCTCTCGACCAACAATGGCCAAACTTCAGGTAATGCTAGATATTTCGGCAAATATTGCAACAATTAATGGATCAGCAGTGCAACTTGTTGAGTTAATATCTGGTCACTGTGCGATTCCACTAATTCCAGGTGAAAGGCTTATTAATACTGCATTAATCACAGATACAGCTGATAAAAGAGCTGACAACGGTGATAATCGCATCGATTCTAGTGAAACCGAACGTGGGAAATTGCAGAATCCGAAATCTCAATTGCAGTTATCATATAAGGAGATTCTGAAACTTCATAAACAGTTCGCTCATCCGTCGAAACAAACGCTAATTAAGCTGATCGAACAGTCTGGCTTGTTTGTTGGTGAGTCCTATATAACTTTTGTTGATGAAGTAATGAAGGATTGTGCTGAATGTAAAATACATGGAAGAAGAAAACCATCTAATCCAATTGTTTCACTGCCTCTTGGCAAAACATGTAACGATATTATCGGTTTAGATTTATTTTTTATGGAAGAGTTGAATTATAGCCATGGTAAGCCTGTTCTTCACGTTGTAGACTTATTCTCTCGCTATAGTATGACAATGATACTGCCAAATAAATTGTCCACAAGTGTTCAGAGTGCATTATTGGATAAATGGTGTTCTATTTTTGGTCCACCTAACAAATCAGTCTTCACAGATAATGGTGGCGAGTTCGTTGCTATAAGCTTTACTGAGTTGTGCAATAAGCTTAATATGACACATGATGTTACGGCACCATACTCTCCATTCAGCAACGGAATAACGGAGAGACATAATGGTTTAATTAAGGATATATATTGTCGAATAAAATCGGATAATCAGAGCTATTCTGATTATAAAATATTAACTATGGCTACGTTTGTAAAGAATGCTTGGCCAAATCATAATGGCTTTTCTCCACACCAAATAATGTTTGGCAGGGGCCCGAATATAGGAGGAGTTTTGACGGACAACTTATGTGCTTTAGATAATTCACAATCAGTTAGCAAATCTGTTATTGAACATATCGCTTTATTGAATGATGTGAGGGAACAATTTGCAAAATCGGATGCTTCTAGTCGGGTTCGTAGAGCATTACAAAGAAACATACGACCATCTAATAGTGAGGTTGTCAATGGAGATGCAGTATATTATTATAACACTGCGGGCAAGTGGTGTGGTCCAGCGAAGGTTGTTGCTGTTAAAGGTTCGGAAATACTTGTTGGTCATGGCTCTCGCTATATCCGTTGTCATAGATCAAAAATTAAGCTACACGATAGTGCCAAACTGGGATTTGGAAGTGAGTTCAAAGAAACCGAAGACACAGACATGATAGTTGAAGATTATAGCCACTCAGGAAGTGTTGGCACTTCTGATCCAGAAGAATTACCGGCGATAAATAAAGTCAAACAAGTCAATCCCAATGGTTCAACTTCTGAGTCATACTCTGACGATTTGAATGCGTCCAGTGCTAATTACGATGACGCAATGATGCCGTCTATGGAATCGACTAGTATTGATAATTGTGAGGTCATGGAAGAACCAATTCTTTCGGAAGTTTCTTCGAAATATCCTACAAGAGAGCGCAAACCGCCAGAGTTCTATGGTTATTTTGGCGAACAAAGACCTACACCTTTGCTAGACACTGAGGCAGCCAAGGAACAGGAACTGTTAAACTGGCTGCAGAATGATGTATATACGGAAGTCTATGAAGTTCCTAGTAAAGCTAATATTGTTCAGACTCGCTGGGTTATTACGGAGAAAGATGTGGAAGGTATAAAATTTACAAAGGCCCGTTTGGTAGTTAAAGGATTTCAGGATAAAGAAGATCCAATCTCATTTTCGCCAACTTGTGACAAGACATCGATACGAACTCTGTTATCCATGGCTTCTTTATTTAAGTGGGATTTGTGGGTCATTGATATTAAAACGGCCTTTCTTCAGAGTAATAACTTTGAAAGTGATCGAGTTATTTATGCTGTACCACCTCCAGAGTACATAAACAAATTAAGCACCAAATCAAAAGAAATCAAAGCTGCGAATGTATTCTGGAAATTAAATAAAGCCGTCTATGGGTTACAGGATGCCTGTAGGTATTGGTATCATAAGTTGCAGGAAGAGCTGTTTGTACTGGGTAACTTTCAAAACCAATTTGATCCAGCGTTGTATACAAATTATGATGAACATGATAGACTTGTTGGTATGATAGCAACACACGTTGATGACCTTCTCATAGGTGGTGTGAATGGTCTTCCTAAGGTTCGTGAAGGCATTGCACATTTGTTGAAAGTGGGTAAAGTCCGGCGAATCAAAGATACATGGACTAAGTTTCTGGGAGTATGCATTCGCCAGCTAGATAATGGTAGTTATGAAATATCACAAGAACAGTATATTGAAGGCATTGATTTTGAGGTTATTGACAAAGATAGTGAGTTATCGTGCAAATCATATTTCAAATCAACATTGGGGAAGCTAATGTGGGTTTCAACAAACACTAGACCAGATATCGGATTTATTGTAGGGAGTTCATCTCAGATTAACTCTCCAAACGCGGACAATATCGCGTTATTAAACAAAACAGTAAGGAAGATAAAGTCTGAAAAGGTTATATTGAAATATTACCATCCAGAAACCGCAGATCCTCCCGAAGCAGTGCGTTCAACAATTCCTAATCTTTATATATTCGTTGATTCTTCGTTTGGTAACCCGTCTCGCTTAGCTATCTATATTTTCTGGGGACATTATTTGTTATATTGGGCTAGCCGTTGTTGTCGGCGTGTTACTAAAAGTACATTATCTGCCGAGACGTTTGCCCTGGTAGAGGGTGTCGATATGGGTCGATATATTCAGATGTTTATGAAGTCTATATTGCGATCTGATCTAATTGATTGTCATTTTTACTCCGATCACAAAGGATTGGTTCAGGATTTATATAATGGGAAGATTCCGATAGAGAAACGACTGGCAATTGACTTTGCATTTATTAAAGAACTCGTGGTTGATATTAAAAAACTGAAATGGATTCCAACAAAGTTGCAGATTGCTGATACACTGACCAAAGCAAAAAGTCAGTCCGTTGTTTTATTAAAACGCATATTGAACGACCCGTTTGTGATGTATGAGCTTTTGGAAAATCTAACTGGTCATGTTTGACAAGCCGATAGCATAAATTTCAATGAATGTAACAAACTGAAAGTAACTAATTGAATGACTATCCGATTTGTATTTGTACAAGTTGAAACTTAAGACCATAATTGACTTATGGCCAGAATACCTTTTTTTATAGTTAGAATTTATTTGTGGAACAAACTAAAAAGGAAAGAAACGGAAGATTGTTAATACTGTAGACAGTACCTGGATGACGGTATGTGTTGGTTACTGATATAGGTACGGTAGTATGGTTACCGCGTACCGGTAATCAGTAGGCTACAGTTCATGATTCTATATCTAACTGGATTCAACTGTCTGACTATATATATTGGTTAAACTGTAATATAATAACTCGATCAAACTGATTATTATTCACATTTAACAAATAGCGCGGGTAAAAACGAGATGGGGCAAAAAAGGTGCCAGTTGGAGAATAGGTAAATAGCGCTTGTAAAAACGAGATGGGGCAAAAAAAGTGCCAGTGGAAGTTGGAGAACAGGTGAATAGCGCGGGTAAAAACGAGATGGGGCAAAACAGTGCCAGTGGGAGTTGGAGAACAGGTAAATAGCGCGGGTAAAAACGAGATGGGGCAAAAAAGGTGCCAGTTGGAGAATAGGTAAATAGCGCGTGTAAAAACGAGATGGGGCAAAAAAGCGCTAGTTGGAGAATAGGTAAATAGCGCGGGTAAAATCGAGATGGAGAAAAAAAGTGACAGTTGGAGAACAGGTAAATAGCGCGGGTAAAACGATATGGGGCAAAAAAAAGTGCCAGTAGGAGAATAGGTAAATAGCGCGGGTACATACGAGATGGGGCAAAAAGGGTGCCAGTTGGAGAATAGGTAAATAGCGCGGGTAAAAATGAGATGGGGCAAAAAAAGTGCCAGTTGGAAAACAGGTAAATAGCGCGGGTAAAAACGAGATGGGGCAAAAAAAAGTGCCAGGTGGAGAATAGGTAAATAGCGCGGGTAAAAACGTGATGGGGCAAAAAATTGCCAGTTGGAGAATAGGTAAATAGCGCGGGTAAATCCGTGATGGGGCAAAAAAGTGCCAGTTGGATAATTGGTAAATAGCGCGGGTAAAAACAAAATGGGGCAAAAAAAGTGCCAGTGGCAGTTTGAGAACATGTAAATAGTGCGGGTAAAAACGAAATGGGCAAAAAAGTGCCAGTGGCAGTTGGAGAAGAGGTAAATAGCGCGGGTAAAAATGAGATGGGCAAAAAAAATGCCAGTTGGAGAATAGGTAAATAGCGCGGGTAAAAACGTGATGGGGAAAAAAGTGCCAATTGGATAATTGGTAAATAGTGCGGGTAAAAACGAAATGGGGCAAAAAAAGTACCAGTTGGAGAATAGGTAAATAGCGCGGGTAAAAACGAGATGGGGCAAAAAAGTGCCAGTGAGAGTTGGAGAACAGGTAAATAGCTAGGGAAAAACGAGATGGGCAAAAAAAGTGCCAGTGGCAGTTGGAGAACAGGTAAATAGCGTAGCGCGGGTAAAAACGAAATGGGGCAAAAAAGTGCCAGTGAGAGTTGGAGAACAGGTAAATAGCTAGGGAAAAACGAGATGGGCAAAAAAAGTGCCAGTGGCAGTTGGAGAACAGGTAAATAGCGTAGCGCGGGTAAAAACGAAATGGGGCAAAAAAAAAGTGCCAGTGGCAGTTGGAGAACAGGTAAATAGCGCGGGTAAAAACGAGATGGGCAAAAAAAGTGCCAGTGGCAGTTGAAGAACAGGTAAATAGCGTAGCGCGGGTAAAAACGAAATGGGGCAAAAAAAAGTGCCAGTGGCAGTTGGAGAACAGGTAAATAGCGCGGGTAAAAGCGAGATGGGGTAAAAAAAGTGCCAGTGGGAGTTGGAGAACAGGTAAATAGCGCGGGTAAAAACGAGATGGGGAAAAAAAATGCCAGTTGGAGAATAGGTAAATAGCGCGGGTAAAAACGTGATGGGGCAAAAAAGTGCCAGTTGGAGAATAGGTAAATAGCGCGGGTAAATCCGTGATGGGGCAAAAAAGTGCCAGTTGGAGAATAGGTAAATAGCGCGGGTAAAAACGAGATGGGGCAAAAAAAGTGCCAGTTGGAGAATAGGTAAATAGCGCAGGTAAAAACGAGATGGGGCAAAAAAAAAGCGACAGGTGAATAACATAAATAGACAACGTGAACAATTTACGAATCTCCCAAATGGCAATAATACCAATCATCTGGGAAATTATTCAATCTATAAAACCAATTTTCACCCAAATACCTGCCAATAGCATTGATGCGCTATCTATCTATGCGTTGCTGAGTTCGGCGATGTTTATCATTCTTCTCATATTTTATAGTCGCCGTCATGGAAAGCTAATATGATTTATTTATATATAATTTGTTGGTTTTTCCGCTCTTTCAGATTGGACAAAGCCCAATTAAAAACACAAGAAGCTGAGAGACTCAATAGGACATACGAGAAGATATTACATTCCTTGAAAACCGATCAGAAAACACACCATAACAGAGTAAGTTGTAAAGCTTATAAAGCCAAATTACGATGAAAATATCATACGTGTAACTTGAGTTGGTCTATTCGTAATCCTAAGGAAATTCATGTCGGTGCAGTCATATCATAAGGGAGCGGACTAAGTAAAATTATTTCGAAATTGGAAGTATTTATCCATCAGGTATTATAGATCTGTTGTCGTATCGTGTACGCTAAAACAATATCGGGTTTTGATCTCGGTCATCCGGTTATTCGTAGCGACAACGTCAACATTTCACTAAATTGCCCAATCTCACTGGACCCGAAGGAAGACTGACTGACTACATTATTATTAAGACGGAATCTCCTTTAATGGTTACCCTAGTCCAAATACCATGGTAACTAAGGATGATTTAAACAAAATAGGGTTTATTGCGTGTGTTTCCATTATAACTGATATTGTATTTTTGGCTAAAATAATTAAACAATATATATTTGTAACACTTTAATATATGTTAAATTAAATTACTTTTGTTTTATTTTTTATTTTATCTAAATCTGCCTTAAATTTGATAAATTATTTACGAGCAGCTCGATGACATGGAACAGGAGATCCAAGAACTAGAAGAAGAGTTGAACAATCTAAAAACGATGAGTAACGACGCGCAGATCTCGCGTGATATTGCGAGACAAGAGTTAACGAGACAAGAGACATTGGTATACGAGGGTAGGCGCGACAGAGAGGCACATCTAAAGAATCTGAGACAACAACTGGAAGAGAGGAAACTACATGAACGTAGTGAGAGGAGGTTACAGGTGGGTCATGTGGGACAGTGAGTGGAGGTTACAGGAGGGTCATGTGGGACAGTGAGTGGAGGTTACAGGTGGGAACACAGCGAGTGGAGGTTACAGGTGGGTCATGTGGGACAGTGAGTGGATGTTACAGGTGGGAACACAGCGAGTGGAGGTTACAGGTGGGTCATGTGGGACAGTGAGTGGATGTTACAGGTGGGAACACAGCGAGTGGAGGTTAAAGGTGCGGACACAGTGAGTGGAGGTTACAGGTGGGAGTGGCACAGCGAGTGGAGGTTACAGGTGGGACACAGTGAGTGTAGGTTACAGGTGGGAGGGACACAGCGAGTGAAGATTACAGGTGCGGACACAGTGATTGGAGGTTACAGGTGGGACACAGCGAGTGGAGGTTACAGGTGGGAGGGACACAGCGAGTGGAGGTTACAGGCTGGTGCGGACACAGTGAGTGAAGGTTACAGGTGGGACACGGTGAGTGGAGGTCACAGGTGGGACACAGCGAGTGGAGGTTACAGGTGGGAGGGACACAGCGAGTGGAGGTTACAGGTGGGACACAGTGAGTGTAGGTTACAGGTGGGAGGGACACAACGAGTGAAGGTTACAGGTGCGGACACAGTGAGTGGAGGTTACAGGTGGGACACAGCGAGTGGAGGTTACAGGTGGGACACAGCGAGTGGAGGTTACAGGTGGGAGGGACACAGCGAGTGGAGGTTACAGGTGGGACACAGTGAGTGTAGGTTACAGGTGGGAGGGACACAGCGAGTGAAGGTTACAGGTGCGGACACAGTGAGTGGAGGTTACAGGTGGGAGGGACACAGCGAGTGGAGGTTACAGGTGGGATACAGTGAGTGTAGGTTACAGGTACAGGTGGGAAGGACACAGCGAGTGGAGGTTACAGGTGCGGACACAGTGAGTGGAGGTTACAGGTGGGAGGGGCACAGCGAGTGGAGGTTACAGGCTGGTGCAGACACAGTGAGTGAAGGTTACAGGTGGGACACAGTGAGTGGAGGTTACAGGTAGGACACAGCGAGTGGAGGTTACAGGTGGGAGGGACACAGTGAGTGGAGGTTACAGGTTGGGACACAGTGCGTGGAGGGTGGGACACAGTGAGAAAGGATTTCAGGTGGGAGACACAGTGAGTGGAGGTAACAGGTGGGGACACAGTGCGTGGAGGTTGGGACACAGTCAGTGGATATTATAGGTGGGACACAGTGAGTAGAGGTTACAGGTGGGAACACAGTGAGTTGAGGTTACAGGTGGGGACACAGTGAGTGGAGGTTGGGACACAGTGAGAAAGGATTTCAGGTGGGAGACACAGTGAGTGGAGGTAACAGGTGGGGACACAGTGCGTGGAGGTTGGGACACAGTCAGTGGAGATTATAGGTGGGACACAGTGAGTAGAGGTTACAGGTGGGAACACAGTGAGTTGAGGTTACAGGTGGGAACACAGTGAGTGGTGGTTACAGGTGGGGACACAGTGAGTGGTGGTTACAGGTGGGTGAGTGGAGATTACAGGTGGGAGACATAGTGAGTGGGGATTACACACAGTGAGTGGAGGTTCCCGGTGGGACATAGTGAGTGAGGTTACAGGTGAGTGGAGGTTGGGACGCAGTGAGAGAGGATTACAGGTGGGAGACACAGTGAGTGGAGGTTACAGGTGGGTGAGTGGAGATTACAGGTGGGAGACATAGTGAGTAGGGATTACACACAGGGAGTTGAGGTTCCAGGTGGGACATAGTGAGTGGAGGTTACAGGTGAGTGGAGGTTGGGACACAGTGAGAGAGGATTACAGGTGGGGACACAGTGAGTGGTGGTTACAGGTGGGAGACACAGTGAGTGGAGATTATAGGTGGGACACAGTGAGTGGTGGTTACAGGTGGGGACACAGTGAGTGGTGGTTACAGGTGGGGACACAGTGAGTGGTGTTTTCAGATGGGAACACAGTGAGTGGTGGTTCTAGGTGGGACACAGTGAGTGGTGGTTACAGGTGGGGACACAGTGAGTGGAGATTATAGGTGGGACACAGTGACTCGTGGTTACAGGTGGGGACACAGTGAGTGGTGGTTACAGGTGGGGACACAGTGACTCGTGGTTACAGGTGGGGACACAGTGAGTGGTGGTTACAGGTGGGGACACAGTGTGTGGTGGTTACAGGTGTGAGGGACACAGTGAGTGGTGGTTACAGGTGGGGACACAGTGAGTGGTGGTTACAATACAGGTGAGGACACAGTGAGTGGTGGTTACAGGTGGGGACACAGTGAGTGGTGGTTACAGGTGGGGACACAGTGAGTGGTGTTTTCAGATGGGAACACAGTGAGTGGTGGTTCTAGGTGGGACACAGTGAGTGGTGGTTACAGGTGGGGACACAGTGACTCGTGGTAACGGGTGGGGACACAGTGAGTGGTGGTTACAGGTGGGGACACAGTGAGTGGTGGTTACAGATGGGAACACAGTGAGTGGTGGTTACAGTACAGGTGAGGACACAGTGAGTGGTGGTTAGAGGAAGGGGCACAGTGAGTGGTGGTTAGAGGAAGGGGCACAGTGAGTGGAGATTATAGGTGGGAACAGTGAATGGTGGTTACAGGTGGGTGAGTGGAGATTACAGGTGGGGACACAGTGAGTGGAGATTATAGGTGGGACACAGTGAATGGTGGTTACAGGTGGGGACACAGTGACTCGTGGATACAGGTGGGGACACAGTGACTCGTAGTTACAGGTGGGGACACAGTGAGTGGTGGTTACAGGTGGGGACACAGTGAGTGATGGTTACAGGTGGGGACACAGTGAGTGGTGGTTACAGGTGGGGGCACAGTGAGTGGAGATTATAGGTGGGACACAGTGTGGTGGGAGACATAGTGAGTGGGGATTACGCACAGTGAGTGGAGGTTCCAGGTGGGACATAGTGAGTGAGGTTACAGGTGAGTGGAGGTTGGGACACTGTGAGAGAGGATTACAGGTGGGAGACACAGTGAGTGGAGGTAACAGGTTCAGGTGGGAGGGACACAGCGAGTGGAGGTTACAGGTGCGGACACAGTGAGTGTAGGTTACAGGTGGTACACAACGAGTGGAGGTTATAGGTGGGAAATAGTGAGTAGAGGTTACAGGTGAGTGGAGGTTGGGACACAGTGAGAAAGGATTTCAGGTGGGAGACACAGTGAGTGGAGGTAACAGGTGGGGACACAGTGCGTGGAGGTTGGGACACAGTCAGTGGATATTATAGGTGGGACACAGTGAGTAGAGGTTACAGGTGGGAACACAGTGAGTTGAGGTTACAGGTGGGGACACAGTGAGTGGAGGTAGGGACACAGTGAGAAAGGATTTCAGGTGGGAGACACAGTGAGTGGAGGTAACAGGTGGGGACACAGTGCGTGGAGGTTGGGACACAGTCAGTGGATATTATAGGTGGGACACAGTGAGTAGAGGTTACAGGTGGGAACACAGTGAGTTGAGGTTACAGGTGGGGACACAGTGAGTGGAGGTTGGGACACAGTGAGAAAGGATTTCAGGTGGGAGACACAGTGAGTGGAGGTAACAGGTGGAGACACAGTGCGTGGAGGTTGGGACACAGTCAGTGGATATTATAGGTGGGACACAGTGAGTAGAGGTTACAGGTGGGAACACAGTGAGTTGAGGTTACAGGTGGGAACACAGTGAGTGGTGGTTACAGGTGGGGACACAGTGAATGGTGGTTACAGGTGGGTGAGTGGAGATTACAGGTGGGAGACATAGTGAGTGGGGATTACACACAGTGAGTGGAGGTTCCAGGTGGGACATAGTGAGTGAGGTTACAGGTGAGTGGAGGTTGGGACGCAGTGAGAGAGGATTACAGGTGGGAGACACAGTGAGTGGAGGTTACAGGTGGGGACACAGTGAGTGGAGGTTACAGGTGGGGGCACAGTGAGTGGTGGTTACAGGTGGGGACACAGTGAGTGGAGATTATAGGTGGGACACAGTGAGTGGTGGTTACAGGTGGGGACACAGTGTGTGCTGGATACAGGTGGGGGCACAGTGAGTGGTGGTTACAGGTGGGGACACAGTGACTCGTGGTTACAGGCGGGGACACAGTGAGTGGTGGTTACAGGTGGGGACACAGTGAGTGGAGATTATAGGTGGGACACAGTGAGTGGTGGTTACAATACAGGTGAGGACACAGTGAGTGGTGGTTAGAGGAAGGGACACAGTGAGTGGTGGTTAGAGGAAGGGACACAGTGAGTGGTGGTTAGAGGAAGGGACACAGTGAGTGGTGGTTAGAGGAAGGGACACAGTGAGTGGTGGTTACAGGTGGGGACACAGTGAGTGGAGATTATAGGTGGGACACAGTGAGTGGTGGTTACAGGTGGGGACACAGTGATTCGTGGTAACAGGTGGGGACACAGTGAGTGGTGGTTACAGGTGGGGACACATTGAGTGGTGTTTTCAGATGGGAACACTGTGAGTGGTGGTTCTAGGTGGGACACAGTGAGTGGTGGTTAGAGGAAGGGACACAGTGAGTGGAGATTATAGGTGGGACACAGTGAGTGGTGGTTACAGGTGGGGACACAGTGAGTGGTGGTTACAGGTGGGGACACATTGAGTGGTGTTTTCAGATGGGAACACAGTGAGTGGTGGTTCTAGGTGGGACACAGTGAGTGGTGGTTACAGGTGGGGACACAGTGACTCGTGGTAACAGGTGGGGACACAGTGAGTGGTGGTTACAGGTGGGGACACAGTGAGTGGTGGTTACAGATGGGAACACAGTGAGTGGTGGTTACAGTACAGGTGAGGACACAGTGAGTGGTGGTTAGAGGAAGGGGCACAGTGAGTGGTGGTTAGAGGAAGGGGCACAGTGAGTGGTGGTTAGAGGAAGGGGCACAGTGAGTGGAGATTATAGGTGGGAACAGTGAGTGGTGGTTACAGGTGGGTGAGTGGAGATTACAGGTGGGGACACAGTGAGTGGTGGTTACAGGTGGGGACACAGTGAGTGGTGGTTACAGGTGGGGACACAGTGAGTGGTGGTTACAGGTGGGGGCACAGTGAGTGGTGGTTACAGGTGGGGACACAGTGAGTGGTGGTTACAGGTGGGGACACAGTGACTCGTGGTTACAGGTGAGGACACAGTGTGTGGTGGATGCAGGTGGGGGCACAGTGAGTGGTGGTTACAGGTGGGGACACAGTGAGTGGTGGTTACAGGTGGGGACACAGTGAGTGGAGATTATAGGTGGGACACAGTGAGTGGTGGTTACAGTACAGGTGAGGACACAGTGAGTGGTGGTTAGAGGAAGGGACACAGTGAGTGGTGGCTAGAGGAAGGGACACAGTGAGTGCAGATTATAGGTGGGACACAGTGAGTGGTGGTTACAGGTGGGGACACAGTGAGTGGAGATTATAGGTGGGACACAGTGAGTGGTGGTTACAGGTGGGGACACAGTGACTCGTGGTAACAGGTGGGGACACAGTGAGTGGTGGTTACAGGTGGGCACACAGTGAGTGGTGGTTACAGATGGGAACACAGTGAGTGGTGGTTACAGTACAGGTGAGGACACAGTGAGTGGTGGTTAGAGGAAGGGGCACAGTGAGTGGTGGTTAGAGGAAGGGACACAGTGAGTGGAGATTATAGGTGGGAACAGTGAGTGGTGGTTACAGGTGGGTGAGTGGAGATTACAGGTGGGAGACATAGTGAGTGGGGATTACAGGTGGGGACACAGTGAGTGGTGGTTACAGGTGGGGACACAGTGAGTGGAGATTATAGGTGGGACACAGTGAGTGGTGGTTACAGGTGGGGACACAGTGACTCGTGGATACAGGTGGGGACACAGTGACTCGTGGTTACAGGTGTGGACACAGTGAGTGGTGGTTACAGGTGGGGACACAGTGAGTGGTGGTTACAGGTGGGGGCACAGTGAGTGGTGGTTACAGGTGGGGACACAGTGTGTGGTGGATACAGGTGGGGGCACAGTGAGTGGTGGTTACAGGTGGGGACACAGTGTGTGGTGGATACAGGTGGGGGCACAGTGAGTGGTGGTTACAGGTGGGGACACATTGAGTGGTGGTTACAGGTGGGGACACAGTGAGTGTAGATTATAGATGGGACACAGTGAGTGATGGCTACAGGTGGGTGAGTGGAGATTACAGTTGGGGACACAGTGAGTGGTGGTTACAGGTGGGGACACAGTGAGTGGTGGTTACAGGTGGGGACACAGTGAGTGGTGGTTACAGTACAGGTGAGGACACAGTGAGTGGTGGTTAGAGGAAGGGACACAGTGAGTGGTGGTTAGAGGAAGGGACACAGTGAGTGGAGATTATAGGTGGGAACAGTGAGTGGTGGTTAGAGGAAGGGACACAGTGAGTGGTGGTTAGAGGAAGGGACACAGTGAGTGGAGATTATAGGTGGGAACAGTGAGTGGTGGTTACAGGTGGGTGAGTGGAGATTACAGGTGGGGACACAGTGAGTGGTGGTTACAGGTGGGGACACAGTGAGTGGTGGTTACAGGTGGGGACACAGTGAGTGGTGGTTACAGGTGGGGACACAGTGAGTGATGGTTACAGGTGGGGACACAGTGAGTGATGGTTACAGGTGGGGACACAGTGAGTGGAGATTGTAGGTGGGACACAGTGACTCGTGGTTACAGGTGGGGACACAGTGACTCGTGGTTACAGGTGGGGACACAGTGAGTGGTGGTTACAGGTGGGGACACAGTGAGTGATGGTTACAGGTGGGGACACAGTGAGTGGTGGTTACAGGTGGGGGCACAGTGAGTGGAGATTATAGGTGGGACACAGTGTGGTGGGAGACATAGTGATAGTGGGGATTACGCACAGTGAGTGGAGGTTCCAGGTGGGGACACAGTGAGTGGAGGTTACAGGTGCGGACACAGTGAATGGAGGTTCCAGGTGGGTGGGACACAGTGAGAGGAAATTGCAAGTGGGACAAACTGAGATGGGATTACTGGTGGGACACGTGGGACAGTGAGTGGAGGTTACAGGTGAAACACAGTGAGAAGATATTGTTTTATGGAGTATTACTAATATTGATGTGCTAATATATTAATTTATTGTTTTATTTTCAGAGAGCATCAGTTGCTGCTGACGACAGCGGCAGTGCCAGCGGTGACGGGAGAGTTATTGGATATTCTTACGAAACGGAGAAAAAAATCCAGTCCTTTGAGGAAGCCTTTATTGTAATCAAACAGGCCACCGGTGTTTCTGATACTCAGGTGGGTTTCCGGACCTTTGCGTTATATTCAGGCTGTCTGATACTTTTGGAAGGAAGTCACCATTTTTTTAAAGCCACACTAACTGTTATCTTCATATATAATACTTACTTACCGGTAGGGCTACATAAAGTAAAAATAATCTTTATTACTTATAACTAGGAGGTTGTCCTACGATTTGAGAACCAGGAGGACACCCAGCAACATCTGGAAGAGTTGAAATTTGAAAACGAGAAGAGAACGGTGAGATTGAGAGAAGATAAAGACAGAATGCAGACAGAATTCGAGGAGATGAAATACACTGGGGAGGTTAAAATGTCAAGGTTTGTTTTATTTTATAATACCGGCATGTGTTAATAAAAGTGTAGTTAGTCGATAAAGAAATACTTTGAAGGCAATTCAAAACTTTGAAGACATATCTCAACCAATTTTCGACATTTTTTGTTCGATTTGTTTTCGCCTTTTGATGATAAAATTGTCGGTTGGAATATTGATTTAATCCTTATTTTTATTTTTTAATTAATTAATATTATCTACTTGATAATGAATAATTTTTATTTATTTGTATGGAATTAATTTCGCACTACCAAATCGCCAGGGCGACATATTTTCCAGCTTCATATCGCAGTGCGACATTATTCCTCACATGTTCCTGCGCCATACATTTACTTTACTATGTATTTCCGTCATTATTAGGTTGTTCTAGAAAGTTTAAGTGCATAACTACAATTCCATAACTACTAATGATGATGATCGGCTTGCACTAGGGTGCAGTGCCGGCGGCCCCAGAAACATAGCGCCCCCAGATCTTGCGGTCAGCCATACAATTTCCTAATTCATTCCTGTTCTCAAGTCCTGTGTCCTTGAGCAGGCGTTTGAGGAAAGTCATTGGCTGTCCACCACGTCTATTCTCGCCAGCAGGCTGCCACAGCACAAGGTTGTGTACAGGTTGATCCTGCCGGCGGAAACAGTGCCCAGCAAGCATTAGACGGCGTTTCTGCAGGGTGATGCTAGGTCTTGGCAATGAGATGTTACCATATTTATATAACACCTCATTGCTTATGTGTGCATCATATGCTATGTTGTGCACCCGGCGAAGCATCCTGGTGTATGTGCCATCCAAGGACCTGGTGTCTTCAGCAGTTAGAGCCCAGCATGGGCTGCCATAGAGCAGCACAGGCTCCACTGCTGCACGGAAAAGGCGTACCTTTAAAGAGCATGAGATGTCAGAGCTCTTCCAGATCCTGGATAGCTTGTGGATGGCGGACCAGGCTTTCCCTTTGCGAATTCGGAGATCTTCAGCAGACCTCCGAACCCATGATCCAAGGTAGCAGAAGTCGTTCACATGACTTACCAGTCCATCCAGCGATTGAATGTTATCCCGATCAATTTTCTGCTGATCTGAATCCATGTTTACTGTCAGAATTTTGGTCTTTGTGCTATTCACAAAGAGGCCAACACTAGATGCAGCCTCCTCTAAGCTAGATAGCAGCTTCTGTGCTCCTTCTAATGTCTCTGACAGTAAACCAAGGTCATCTGCAAAGTCAAGGTCGGTTAGATGTTCTGCTGGGGAACCACGTCTACGGCTACCTGATGGTGGAGATATTTCCACCCCATCAGCTTCATGAAGATCGAGTGATGTCCGCAGCACATAGTCCACCACAATAATGAAGAGGAACGGGGCTAATGTGTCTCCTTGAAGGACACCCCAGAGAACCTCAAATGGGTCTGTGTCTCCATCAGTAGTGGATACAAAGGTCGTGGAACCGTCATATACTGATCTGATTGCATTAATGATCTCATTGGGGATCCCATATGCCTGAAGAATTTGGAACATGCGTGGGCGTGACACGGAATCGAAGGCCTTGAAGAAATCCACAAATATGACAGCCAAATGTCTGTCTTTCTTTGTAGAAACCTCTTCAATAATCCTTCTAAGTGCCAGAATGGGTTCAAAGGTACCTCTACCTTTTCGAAACCCATTTTGATTCCCACGCAAGAGTCTTTCTACAGGATCCCTAATGCGATTCAGCATTATTCTGTTGAATAATTTAGCTGCAATTGAGATTAGACTAATTCCACGATATGAACCAAAATAGGAGAGGTTGCCCTTCTTTGGAACGGGTGTTAGCCGATTAGTCTTCAGTTCTTGTGGTGCAATCTTAGTGCGGTACATTTCTGCTAGGATAGGGTGGGCTAGTTGAAGGCATTCTCTGATCTTAAAGACCTCGGGAGGCACATCATCAACACCAGATGCCCTATTGGTTTTAATGTCATTCGAAGCAGTTAAGACCTCTTCGAATGTTATGTCACCAATTGGGATGTCTGAGAGTATTGTGTGTGACACAGGCTTTACAGTGAAATCGTCAGTCAGTTCTCGATCATTATTTAGCAATTTCTCGAAATGAGACTTCCAGCCTGCCAAGCGGTCGGCTGGAGAATCAGCCTTCACCTTGGCAGTTGGTCGGCTTTTTCTTCCAGAGAGCAGGTTGATTGCTTGCCAGGCTTCAGCAGATTTCCTGCTTTCGTCAGCAGCATTGATAGTATCAACCTGCTCGCTGATAAGCTTTGCTTTATTAATCGAGTATTGCTTGTTTAGAGATTTCACTGAAGCTTTCACTGCATTTTTTGCAGAAGTTGTACGTCGGCTACGATACTCTCTTTGGGCTTTGTTCAATGCCTCTCGCAGGTCTAGAATGCGCTGGTCTGCCCAGGGGATCTTCTTCAACTTCCGTGGCTTTAGAGGAACAGTTTTCTTTGCAGCTGACTTTACTGCTGCAGCAAACTGGGTATATTTCTCACAGTGGTTCATTTCTTCATTTATGAGACTGGAATATCTATTTGTAACCTCAATTGTAAAGTTATCCTTTATAATGGGGTTTTTATCCAAGGTAGACCAGTCATGATGTGGGGTGGACTTTTTAAGACCCTTGTTTGCACGAAGGCTTAATTTGGTCTTTCCCATAACCAATCGATGGTCAGTCTGAAATGTCCGCACTGTGAGAGAAGAGCAGTCAATTATTGATCCTCTGTATTTCTTACGGAAGATGAGGTGGTCTATCTGGGACTTATGACCACTGGGTCCCACATGGGTGTACAGCTTTCCAGGTCGTTTTTGGAAATTTGTATTGGCCGAAAACAGCTCATTTGCCAGAACATTCGCCATACATTTACTTTACTATGTATTTCCGTCATTATTAGGTTGTTCTAGAAAGTTTAAGTGCATAACTACAATTCCATAACTACTAATAATTACCCACAAATAAATAAAATCAGATTCGCCTTTGTTATAGTAGCCCGCGTGACAGCGGGATACTTACTGTTAAAATCTCAGGTCATATAACAATGACTGACTGACTGACTAACTGACTCACTCACTCACTGATCCTAATCTAGGGTCAGGCACTTCCTGCGTAGCGTTTTGATGAAATTTTGCAAGTACATTGCTTTTGTGGTTCATAATCGCGTTACAAAATTTCAGATCGATTCTATGTGTGGTATTCGAAATATTTCGTTTTTTGACATTATTTTGTCGTGAAATTATATGTATTTAGACATTCATTGACAGTAGTGGCAAAGGAATACACAGAGAGTTGGCTTTAAGAGTATTCTACAAAGATAGTTACGGGCCCAGATCACCGGGGTAAACATAATCTAGTTAGGGTTGGGAGGGGGGAAAAACGAGAGGTCGGATTTTTAGGGTGATCGAAAATGTGTTCGTTAATGTAAGTAAGTGCCAATATTTCGGCCACAACATGTAATAATAATTGAATTATTATACAAATAAACAGGCCTTCAACAGGGCAAATGCAATCGGGATGTTTCGGGCTACATAAAAAACTGACTAAAATTAAATTAAATTTTAAATTTTAATTAAATTATATAATTTGTTTGTTACCTACACCTGGCTTACCGTACTGCAGTAGTAAGTAACATAGTTTGAGTAGTGTCTTTAGGAAATAGTGCAGTAGTGTTTAGTCATTTTTTATGTAGCCCGACACATCCCGATTGCATTTGCCCTGTTGAAGGCCTGTTTATTTGTATAATAATTCAATTATTATTACATGTTGTAGCCGAAATATTGCCAATTACATTAACGAATACCTTTTCGATCACCCTAAAGATCCGACCTCTCGTTTTCCCCCCTCCCAACCCTAACTCGATTATGCTTTAAGAGTATTATTGGTGGGTCGGCCTGACCCATTAGAATACATCAAAGGACAAAGGCAGCCCTATTAATTAACTAGAAAAGCCAGCAAGCTGGCTATAAGAAGACCGCCCATTAGACAAATGTAGTGTAGTTGGTTCCCACCCCATTGAACAACTTTGCTTAAGTTTGAGAGAGAGAAATCCCAGCCCCTAAATGTCATTATGAATCTAAGATTTGAACGACCCTTTACTTATACTTCAATCAGCTGGCCCACCACCTAACATAGAAGTGAGTAACCTTATAGATATTCCCATAAGATTCACTGGGAAGGGATATTCAGATGACGGGGTAATACCTATAGAAGGAAACTAAATTTGTTATTTGGCTCTATTCATTGTTATTTATCTGGTTGTGCATCATGGGCATTTTTTATAAATATTCGGTAATCGTATCTTATATCTTGTAAACGTGCTTGATAATGAAATTATTTGCTTCATATTATATTTTTGTTAGTGGTAGCAAAGTTTCATTTTTTATTACGAGGGGCGAGCCACAAAGTCAGCTAGCTTCATTCACGCCTTACAGTTTAGACAAGTGTTTAGTTTACTTACTGCTGACTGACATAGTGCTTCCCCCGGGTTCCTTCCAGCCAGCTTGCTGGCTTTCTAGTTCATAATTAGCACTTTAAAGATTTTACGGCCCTCGTTCTATTATTTCCCTTGCTGTCGTTCGGGAAACAAAATCACTTGTGTCGTAACGCTATAAAGTGCTATTTTATGAACAATGACGTATATAGTTAATATTATTAAAAAAAATTAAAACAAAAAATAAAAATGATCACCGATAAGTTTTGTTGAGACGAGATTGCTGATTCTGAAAAACTAACTCCCGAAAACTCTAACCTAAAATTATCGCAGAAGTAGTGTTTAACTACTGGTTCAACTGCTATTTTTTACAACTTTGGCAACTGTTTGTCCCCTGGAAGTCACTACATATGCAAAACTACCCACAATCCGAAATTATAGGCTTTTACAGAAAAGCGCTCTAATTCGTATTTGAAACGGCCCATACTGTAATGTTATCGTTATAAACTACAAAATAATGCTAAAATTCATCATTATTTTTAACCTGTACAATTTGAATTACAAATAACATTATTTAATAACCTTTCAAAATCCTTTTTAAAAAGAACACAAAAAATGGCAGGCGAAAATGGAATAAAGCAAATAATTGTTTGATTATAAACTTGCAGAAGTAGTTTCAGAGTGAGTCCACTTGATAATTAGTGTTCTCTATCTCCCTGGTGATGATAATAAAATATTCCGGAATAAATCTTTGTTTTGTTTTGGTAAATAAATAAAGTTGTAAGCAAGGCCAATCATTATTTATAATTATATGGTCTTGAATTCAGATAGGAGTGGACGTTGGACTCAGCATCCCAATCCAGGGTAAAATTGATCTCGGTAGGCCTAGCTAACAAAAAACATCATAATAAAATACATTTTCACAAGAAAAGGTTGGTCAATTTTTTTTTAATTTTTAAATTATGAATTTCTTCACTAGCTAATATAAAGTCCTAGCTAACACAAAATCAAAATTACTGGCTACTGGGTTGCGTACGTGTGGCACGCAGTGAATGAAAATAATAACCATTTAGATCATTATGTGCAAAGTAGCACTTTGCAGCGTTATGACCCGAGTTTATTTATGTACCGAGCGAGCGCAGCAAGGGAGGTTTTCATAAATAAACAAGGGTCTTTAACGCTGAAAAGTTACCTTTTATTATAGTCTAGTATTATTATATTCTCATAACAATAATTTAGTAAACCTCTTCCCATTTTACATGGAGTGGAGAGTTTCGATGCCAATTGGGTTCGAAATGGCCCCGATTTTCATCGTCTCCTTCCTCTACTGATAGCACCCCTTGGATTTCATCGTCTCCTTCCTCTACTGATGGCACCCCTTGGATTTCATCGTCTCCTTCCTCTACTGATGGCACCCCTTGGATTTCATCGTCTCCTTCCTCTACTGATAGCACCCCTTGGATTTCATCGTCTCCTTCCTCTACTGATGGCACCCCTTGGATTTCATCGTCTCCTTCCTCTACTGATAGCACCCCTTGGATTTCATCGTCTCCTTCCTCTACTGATAGCACCCCCTTGGATTTCATCGTCTCCTTCCTCTACTGATGGCACCCCTTGGATTTCATCGTCTCCTTCCTCTACTGATAGCACCCCCTTGGATTTCATCGTCTCCTTCCTCTACTGATGGCACCCCTTGGATTTCATCGTCTCCTTCCTCTACTGATAGCACCCCCTTGGATTTCATCGTCTCCTTCCTCTACTGATAGCACCCCTTGGATTTCATCGTCTCCTTCCTCTACTGATAGCACCCCTTGGATTTCATCGTCTCCTTCCTCTACTGATAGCACCCCCTTGGATTTCATCGTCTCCTTCCTCTACTGATGGCACCCCTTGGATTTCATCGTCTCCTTCCTCTACTGATAGCACCCCTTGGATTTCATCGTCTCCTTCCTCTACTGATAGCACCCCTTGGATTTCATCGTCTCCTTCCTCTACTGATGGCACCCCTTGGATTTCATCGTCTCCTTCCTCTACTGATAGCACCCCCTTGGATTTCATCGTCTCCTTCCTCTACTGATAGCACCCCTTGGATTTCATCGTCTCCTTCCTCTACTGATAGCACCCCTTGGATTTCATCGTCTCCTTCCTCTACTGATAGCACCCCTTGGATTTCATCGTCTCCTTCCTCTACTGATGGCACCCCTTGGATTTCATCGTCTCCTTCCTCTACTGATAGCACCCCTTGGATTTCATCGTCTCCTTCCTCTACTGATAGCACCCCTTGGATTTCATCGTCTCCTTCCTCTACTGATAGCACCCCTTGGATTTCATCGTCTCCTTCCTCTACTGATGGCACCCCTTGGATTTCATCGTCTCCTTCCTCTACTGATGGCACCCCTTGGATTTCATCGTCTCCTTCCTCTACTGATGGCACCCCTTGGATTTCATCGTCTCCTTCCTCTACTGATAGCACCCCTTGGATTTCATCGTCTCCTTCCTCTACTGATGGCACCCCTTGGATTTCATCGTCTCCTTCCTCTACTGATAGCACCCCCTTGGATTTCATCGTCTCCTTCCTCTACTGATGGCACCCCTTGGATTTCATCGTCTCCTTCCTCTACTGATAGCACCCCCTTGGATTTCATCGTCTCCTTCCTCTACTGATGGCACCCCTTGGATTTCATCGTCTCCTTCCTCTACTGATAGCACCCCTTGGATTTCATCGTCTCCTTCCTCTACTGATAGCACCCCCTTGGATTTCATCGTCTCCTTCCTCTACTGATGGCACCCCTTGGATTTCATCGTCTCCTTCCTCTACTGATAGCACCCCCTTGGATTTCATCGTCTCCTTCCTCTACTGATAGCACCCCTTGGATTTCATCGTCTCCTTCCTCTACTGATGGCACCCCTTGGATTTCATCGTCTCCTTCCTCTACTGATAGCACCCCCTTGGATTTCATCGTCTCCTTCCTCTACTGATGGCACCCCTTGGATTTCATCGTCTCCTTCCTCTACTGATAGCACCCCCTTGGATTTCATCGTCTCCTTCCTCTACTGATGGCACCCCTTGGATTTCATCGTCTCCTTCCTCTACTGATAGCACCCCCTTGGATTTCATCGTCTCCTTCCTCTACTGATAGCACCCCCTTGGATTTCATCGTCTCCTTCCTCTACTGATGGCACCCCTTGGATTTCATCGTCTCCTTCCTCTACTGATAGCACCCCCTTGGATTTCATCGTCTCCTTCCTCTACTGATGGCACCCCTTGGATTTCATCGTCTCCTTCCTCTACTGATAGCACCCCTTGGATTTCATCGTCTCCTTCCTCTACTGATAGCACCCCCTTGGATTTCATCGTCTCCTTCCTCTACTGATGGCACCCCTTGGATTTCATCGTCTCCTTCCTCTACTGATAGCACCCCCTTGGATTTCATCGTCTCCTTCCTCTACTGATA